>MNPL01000229.1:0-29026 GCA_002081605.1 Tropilaelaps mercedesae
TATATATATAGTATATTCATTACTATATATATATATAGTAATGAATGTATAGTTCAATACATATATTTTATGAATCTGTCTATATGCCTAGGTGCGCTTTTTTAAACATATAATTTCCTCTGCGAACTATTCGGCCACTGCCAAGATGCACTGAGTCATGAACCGTTATACAATGAAGTGTTTAGTAGCGTAAAGCAGTCAGTAAGCCACTATAACAGGACGAAAGGCACGAAAAGGTTTATTAACAAAACGTATAGCAAAACGGAGATCCAGCTGTACTTTTTTATGAACGCACTACTCCTCCATTATATTTTGCACTTTTCCGCTACGGTCTAAGTTTACTAATCATGGAGCACCAGAACCACAAATGACCAGAACAGCAAAGTGATTTCTGAGAATGATTTTCTAACCCCGTGCTTTTTTCCCTTGCATCTTTTCCGTAACCTAAAAGCTGCAAATGACGTTAGCAGATTTTTACTCATCTTCTCGACATCTGATTGCGTCGATCTGCGTAAACTAGCACAACAACCCATGCATCTATCTTCTCAGAGTTGGTGTGAGCAACAAGTCCCTCATCTCAACCGAGGGAGACACATTGATGTGAGCAATGACGAAAACGACTGAAACAAACGCAAATCCTCACCCGTTATGCGCAGGAGAGAGGTATCTCCCAGTCCTAGAAACGTTAGCTCGTCTAATGATCCTCACCGTGATGATCTCCGACTGCCCTTCCGGAGAAAAGAAAATATCAAGTTATATAAATAATTTTGAGAGCAACTTCTGCTTACGCATTTACCATGTTAATTTACTTCTATGAGCATCTTCACAAAAATTTTGACAGAGCGCAGGCTCGATTTATCGTCTTGAGAGTACGTAACCGAAAATTCTGATTATAAGGAATTTAGGGCATTTTAGGTTCTGGGATGATTTGGTGACTGAAGGCAAAAAGAGGCGTCTCCCAGTTAGACGGGCAAACCGCGTCTAAATGTTGCACAAATGCGTTTGTGTGTAAAGGAATGTTATCGGCAAATAGCAAAGCTGAAGGACACTTAGGGTGCTCCCGCACGGGCCAACTAGAAAAACCGCCTTTGAAAGTTGATGGAAATACCACAATCTTGTATATATTGATGACGTCATCACAGCCTTCTATCTATAAAAGTAAAATTGAAAGTAAAACTTTTTTTTGAAAAATATCTCATAAATTTTCATATCTATATTTTCAATTTAATTTAGTATTCAAAAATGGAGAGAACGTCGATGAAAATAGGAAGTGGCAAAATAAATGTGTATCTTAAGGTGGAGACTTGAGTAGGGCGAAGTAACAATAAGGGGAAGATTTTTTCATAGAAAGAGTTTTACGACCATCTTTGTCAATTAAAACGGTAACTAATGGCAAAGCTTCTCAGTTCTGAAATAAGTTTATCACTGCAACCCATATCCATACCATCTGATACTTTAATGACGATTTTTTACCCTTTGCACACTTTATTTATTTAGACAGATTAATCCGCAACAGTCATTTTCAAAACATCTTAGAGCTGATTAGAGCTCAATTTTCGTACCTTAGTTTTTCATTAGATAAGCCTTTCGTTAAACTTCTTAAACGCAAGCGATCGCATGGAATTTTATATAGTACGTACATTGCAGTTCGACGTACGTATTATTTATTTAAAACGAAGAAGTTGTCTATTTAGAATCAAGCGTTCTTGGAAATATATCCGTAAGGATGCGTTGCCACCCAACGGTATCGACTAATAACGATACGACGTTTATGATAGGACGTTTATGATTTTCGTAGAAATCGACTAAAAATCTGTAGTCCTTTTCGCCAGTTTGGCTGCCGGTTGGATGTCCGAGTGATAGTACTTATTGTGGTACATTACGGAAGTTTCAGAGCATTATACAGCCGGTTGCAGGTCAACATCCTGTAGGAGCTTCAAAGAATCCTGCGGGGGTGGTCCTCGGTAAACCGATAGGGCATGAAGGATTCATGAATAGGCAAATACACCGACGAAAAGGAGTCACGACCGTGATATTAGAACCAGCGCAGCGGGTCTCCTCGCCTGTATGCGCAGAATATGCTACATGGCGTGTCCTATGGGCTATAAACGGCACAGCAATCCATTTTCTCCATCAAATAAAGAAGTTGCGGCGGCAACTGGTCGTACAAACCATGTCGTATCATAGCGATTTTATTGAAGAATAGTATTGTTTAAGGAATACCGTTTATTAAGAAATGGGTGCTTAATAAAGCGAAACGGTCGATTTACAATTTATAGTTACAATGTACAATGTCGTATAATTCCTGTCGTCCATGAATAAAAAAAGGTCTTTTGCTAAATGTCACCATCGTTAATCGTGTGGATCCCGCAAATAAATTTTACCGAATATGCTCAAGCATCTTACGGCCATAACATTCCATGTTAGAATCTTCCACCACTATTTTTATGACAGCCTGCTACGCAAAACGTGCTGTGTAGAAAAAGGTACCATGAACGCAGGGCGATTCTGCCTGACTAAGCAAATCGTATTTTATATATGAGAGTTATATAGCTAGGATTAGAAAGATGATTTTTGATAACTGCTTGAATGGTGGGGGTTTATGTGTATATAAGATTGCTCGAGATCCTTATCTAGCTGCGTAATTATTTTTGTATTATGACAGGCAACGCTCATGCGCGCTCTTGCTTCGCAGCGAAGTATTTACCAAGATAATATATGATTTATGCAGAAGGCATGCCTCCTCCACTAAAACTCGCACCGCAGTGATTTTCACCTCACGTTACGGACTTTCAGTTAAGCTTCAGTTATTTTCATTTCAGTTAGTAGTGTGCTACAAGCCGGAGCAGGATAAGTACCTATTTAAAGTAATTATTCGGAGATCACCAGTTTATGGAAAAGTTTGGCCTCTTCAGTGCTTCCCGGCGAGTTACGCCAGATTTTCGTTCGACGCGTTATCAATAGTCTGCTATTGGTGCAAAAAGAATGAAGCTGAGTCCAATAGCTTGGATAAAATAAAGCTTTATGGTCACCCCGTAATATTTGAAAAAATGGCTTCGCTAAAAAAAGGTGAATACGTAAACATGCTAGCGTATCAACCTAAGCTTCTATGAACCATTAGGGAGACTGTTCTATTCTGACGCTTTATGACAACCGGCGCGTTTTCATACCTAAGCAACAAAGCCACATGGAGAACCGTTTTATTGAAATTTGGTAAGATTAAATGAACTTATTTATCACACGGCGGTTCACCCGTTTGTTTGCATCAAAACTTAGAAAGCTCATTAATTGCGCCTTCGCTCGAAGTACAAACGCTACCTGATAACACTTAGCGCGTACGCTGATTGTATCTAGATACTGGGTTAGCCGATGATAGCTACTTTATTGGCTATCATCGATAGCCAATGAAAGAAGCGAATAAATAAGCGAACGTTTATCGACCAAGTAAAATGGAACGCCATTAATTAGATCAGTAATATAGTCTAGTTTTTGAACTTGTGAACTATTTCAAATATAATAAAGTTGTGTCAACCAGTTTAAACTACACTGCATAATTTTACAAACTAAAAGATGATATGCGTGAGGTGTGTAAAAGATTGCAGCAAAAGCTTCAGGAAATAATACGTAGGGAACCAAGGACATTATTAATTAAACAAGAGCCAATGAACCTTTTATCAGCCTATTAATCGGTCTTCGCACATATATACAGACTCCTGCATTTCAAAGTACACGGCTCCCAATTTAGCCATTTACCTTTATGCTTATTGGACGCGTCTTCATATGTACGAGTTGACATTATGAAGATGTCGGTGTAGGAGTTTTGAGGCATACGAAAAGATCTTCTGCTACAAAAACAACACTATAATTACAGCGAGCATGTTGAAAGCTGTAAATAGCAGACTTGAGTCAAACGTGCGGCTCTCAATGGCGTATCCGTGCACGCAATAAGATTATTTGCGTTTTTTGCCAACTGAGTCAGTATTACACGCGTTTGTTTTGGTAATCGCTGTTGAAGGAAAAGAGAGATGAACCTTCATAATTTCATAGTACATGTTCCTATGATAATTGTATTATTCACTGTAGTTTTCTTTTTGTTATCAGTACCGTCTTTGACTGCAAATGAATACTGTTAACTTTACGTCTAGTAGGAAGGGTTCTTTTTGCGCAAAAGAGAAACTAACAACGGGTTTCAAATGCAAAATTCACCCGTCGCGACAAAAGAGCTGATACTCTGATCTAATTTAGTTGATATCGATTTAAACATCATGAAATAAGTGGTTCAGTGAATACTCTTCAGCTCTCTTGTGTTTTAGGAACACTCCAATTTGAAGAACTTCTTTATGAACCCTGTATTGTTAAAATAGTTTCCACTATTGAGGCGTAGCCCTAGTGGCAAAGGGTGCACTTACTTTGTTAAAAGGCTTAGTGGATATGAAGTCAAAAATGAGAAAGCTTACGGCCTTAAGGAAGAATTAAACGTTGAATTTTAGGACTAGAGGCAGAGAGTGATTATCTTATACAACGTACAAAAAGTATAAGACGAGCACATGTTGCCCATGATAGTGTGTCATGTCTGCAACAGGACACGAGCTCATATAAAGCATATCGCAAATAATGGGTGAACGCCCATTTAATATTTCAGCTATTAAAGTGAGTACACTGGGCAATGATAGAGCCAGGAGAGCAGCAACGGTCTTCATAGTACGACCTAGTTTTGCAACACAGTGTTGACTAATACCTCTAACGTCTCCTACCAAATACAATAGGGAACTAATAGAAAAAGAGTTTATGCCCCGTCCCTTGCCTATATTCCTATATGTTCCCACGTTATGCCTTAAACTCCAAAGCCTTTAGAATTCTCTGCGTGTGGAGCCCGACAATGCTTTCCAAAAAAGCGAGCAAACTTAATTACATAAAGCACACAAAGAGTATAGACACCGTTACATTTTCTACGATCCATGTTTTAGGATTGTGCTTTCAGGCTATCTGAACATCATTTCAAAATGAGAACCGTATAAGTATAATAACCTTAACGTAACAGATAAGTAAAAAAGTTTAATACAAAGTTCTCGCCTTTAGTTACAAAACAGTAAAGCAATTTTTCCAGCCATGATCACATTTTCGATTGAAAAACTTTGCGATACATATACCCATATTCGTAGTTTGTGCATAAAAAATTTTGTGGTCGTAAGCATAGCGTAATATAATTCCTGCCTAATTTTTGTCTGAAATCATCATCACGAACGTGTTTTTAGCATGCCTTCATAGAGAATATTCTCGTCTTTCTAATAATATACTGTAAATAGGTGATCAGTTATGTTGGTGTGAATAGAGCATCCTTATGTAAATATACTGTGTTTCAAAAATTTCGCTCCATGCTTGTTCAGCAGCCTCTCCTATTTGGAACTTATCCGAAAAACGCAACTGTTAGCATTTCCGTGGAGGTTTTAATGAACTTGGAGAATTCCTACTAACTTGACAGTTATCTATATGTTATCACTTTTTTATTCAACTTTTTATTTGACATTTTTTTATTTAGTTCCATATGGTGGCTTGAGTTATCTTACAAACAGCAGCACCACTTAGCGTAGACTAATTGACAAACATTAATCTGTGCAAGGGACACCGAACTTATTCATGTCAGAAAAGATCATATTAACATTGGGTAAACACTAAAACGAAAAACTATTGTGATGATGATATACAAATTATCTGTTGCAGCGTAAGCAGGCTCTTTTGCGAATGAATGGATACTGCACACCATAGATGCAAAGATGCACTCAAATCATGAATCTACAATTCTCGAGTTTCAAAGCATGGCGAATAGTTTTATCTAATGCTGAGTAAGCATATAGAAATGGTCGGAACGCCAATCTTATCAGATGTGTTCACACTGAGTCGATGCATTTAAAAGCCGTGCCATCAAGGTTGCCGTACACAAATGGTTCTTACGACAAATTGATTGTGGCTTTGTCAATACTCCACGAGGGCGTTGTGTTTGTAAGAGACAAAGAGGCCGTGTTTTTGTCGTTAAACAAAAAATAAAATTGTTACTTCCTATTCTTTAAGTTGTATATGCGTTTTACGTCGCATTACCGTCAAATTTTTTACGATGAGGCGTCACCTCTACGAACTAAGGCCGTCAATGAAAAGTCCTGATGATGACAAAGCTTCGCAGAAAAGGCAAGGCCAAAACTGACGTCTCGGAATGCAAATCGACTCCGCCCTGGATACGCCACACTGGTCATTCTAATGTAGTTACGGTACCGAGGGTAAAAACTGATCAATTCCAGCTCGCCTCTGTTGTAAACGCACAACGTCCTCCGAAAACAAGCTTGTCATGAGACCGTCAGATTTGGAGAGCTGGATAGAGTTCAGTGCAACATTGACCCTTCCGACAACCAGTCACGTTCACCTGCGCGTCACACTGGAGGTGCGGCCGGTAAAGGCACCGGGCAATATCCAGACCTCTTGGATAAGCTAATGCACGACTGAAGCACTGATGTCCGGTGACAACGATAATTATTCTTGCTCTCAGATTTCCAACCACCGTTACTCCCTCTCCGCCTCACTTACGCGCCCTTCACCCCTCGTGCCTGCAAGTGGTGTATTTCATGTTCGCTTCTTTCAGTCGAATTCTATATTCAGTATTGGTCTGGTTCATACGACCATTACATAGAATATTATCACCTTTACTTATAATAAACCAATTTGCAAATGCATTGGTGCGCCACCCGGTCAGCCGTTACTTGTTTGAGTCGCGTTACTAGTGTTGACGGTTGGTGGTTATCCTTGTGGGTGATAAAATTGGGAGTGGCCACGGCCTTCAGCCCCTCTTTTTTTTGAGGTCCAGCTGAGGAGGACGAATAAGGTTTATTTTCGCCCCTGCTGTTAGCACCAGTTACCGCCATGCTCTAAGTGTTGTTAATTGAAGCTCACTTCTGTCCGGGACCGTTGTGTTGGTTGCGATTAAATATCTGGCCGCTATAGAGCCCGCCTCCCTGTCGTAGGCCCTCTCCGCGTGGCTTCGCCGAACTTATGAATGACTCATCGCCCCGTCATGGTAGACGACCGATCGAGGAGCAGCAGAAACACGCCATTGCTAATGCCGCCACTTTTTTGCTGTTCTTAGCAAAAAGACTGAATTGTCGGGAAAGCAATTGCTCGCCGGTCACAGAGACAACTGGCTAAAGCGTAACGTCAGGTTTACTCGTGCCAGTAAGCAAACTGGGCATATATCGCATATTCTGTGTCGCGCGAAAAGCAAGAGCAGCACGCAGAGAGTGAATGAGAACAAAAAAAGACAGCAAAACTACATCGGAAGTCGTATGTGAAGCAGTAATTCGTGTTGTAATCGACGTGTTCGTTCGATGTGCTTTACTGTATGAAGGATCGGCGTTGTTTTAATGAATGCGCGTATTTGCACACGTGTACTTGTGAGTGGTGAAGTGTTGGTACAGTGTCGTGGAGTACTGTGAAGCTGGTACTCATTATTTGAGCAATCGAGGAATCATTTGATTACAACCGCTGATAGAAAAAAGTAGAAAAGAGCGGACAGAGTTACAAACGCAAACTGAGTTCTATCCTATCCTGCATACTAAAGGGTAGTTTTACTGAGACAGCTGGCTGGAACTCCACCCAGTAAGTGGTAACTATTCAGCTGTCCTCAACCAGTAAATTTTAACAATGGGTTTGTACAATAGTGTACGTTATTGTTTAGATATGAACATTTACGACTCATTCATAGAGGTCAGCACTTTTATATTTACATACCCATCCGCTATCTTGTATACCAACCGAATTTTTACTGCTACCAGGCTAAATTTATTAAGTAGCAATGGCAGCATTTTCTCCTGTTTCTAGCAAGTTTCTGTATAATTATCTACTATATCTACTATCTATGTGCATACCGATATCTGTAGAACAGTCCATCAAGCCATATAGCTAAGGTCGTGTTTTTAAGGCATCTTGTTCAAGAGATACATCTAGTAAGCTGGCCTATACATTATTTGAAATATTGATCAAATCGAATATGAGGTATTCCAAATAATCGAATTTCCTTTGTACGTATTTAATTCTGCATGCAAGTCAATGACAGTACAGGTTTGAACTAACAGTTCGAATAAGTAAGAGTACATATGGCTAATAAAATTGAAAACAAATTAAATATTTCAAGTGTTCCTCGGGAAAAGCCAAAATAGCATTTCCAATTTGTTGAGGTGATTGCCTCCATTTCAGATTGAATGTGCTGTGAATTGTCTACAATTATAGGAGTTGCTGTTGCATAATTTGCATTACGGTCTTAAAACAATTCGAAAATAGAATAAGAACTCATATTTCTTGAAATACGCCATTTAAAAGCATAATTTTGCCGATATCGACAGCTCTGCTGCTGCGACAGCAATAATGATGTCATCACGTGCGCTTGTTGAATGGTCACTTGTTCAATAATAACGGTAAAGTATGTGTTTTCCACCCAAACCCCCACCCACTTGAGAGTACCGGATTACGGTCTGTATTTTTAAGATATTCATTCGTACTACGAGCAAGCTCGTTGAGTACGGCAAGAAGCTGGATCAAACTGTATAATGGCAGGTTAATTTCAGAGCATGTTCAATTATTTGATTACACTTGATACTGTTGAAGGATAACTAGATGTGGTTTAAGGAACATAATTTATGCATTTAGTCCCGTACGGTTGTTTCAGTAACACACATGTGTTCAAGTGCAAAGGGATCTACATGAATATGCACCAAGGCAAATCCACATGGGCCACCTGAAACGACCCAAAAAGCTTCTCATCGCACTTCGATCGTTGGCTAGCAAAAAGAACTGTATTTTTGGCTGCGTATAGTTGCTACCTGGACTGTTTCCATCAGTTAGCTAAATGGCTACGAATATCGCCAGTAGCGATCATCACATAATACACTCTATCACTTAGCAAACTTTTCGCTGACTCCGCAGTCAACCATGATAGCTGACACCTGTGTGGAACTCATGAAGCGTTTACAGATCTCTTTTACTGCTTCTCTGATATTTATCTGGCGGGGAAGTCTGCCGAGACATAAATCACAATGTTTACAAAAGCTGCGGACGTCAGACATGTCTTCTTAACGTGTTCCTACAATTTATAAATAGACACACCGGAAAATCATGTATCGCATATCAACACAATCACCAGAACCTATCCATTGGAGACAGTTGGATCGCATCAAGAGCAAAACAATAAAAGCAACACTAGGAACAGAACAGTATTGAATAATATCATTCGACAAGTGTCTTTTCAAGTTATTTTTAAACTAGACATTCTTCATGATTTTCGACATAACTGAAATAATAGACCAATGCTTGGAAACCTAGTGCATCAACTCTGTATCTTTAAAGTAGTCAATAGTAAACAAATCACTTCTAATTGTTTTTATATAAATACAGAGTGGTAGCATATGCTATCGGTTAAGTATATTCAAATCGTTACAGTGCATATGTAAGAAACTCATTCAGCCTTGCTCGGAGTTCGATTACGTAGTTATTTGACCACTGCTATATATATGCCAGTTATTAGAATAGCGATTACACAGCAGCCATGTATTAGAAAATAATATTGCTGCTTTAGATTGCCAATCCGTTGTCTATTAGCAGCGATGCTTTTGTAAAAAAATCAACAATCGATATGAGTCAATCCACGTAACGAATGTACCAGCCAGAGATATTCACCCTTCATCGCTAAAATCTACTGCTTGTTAGATGAACTAACATCATTGATCAAAGGTGTTTGCCATGGTAATGTGAGACTAGTTACTGCGACTTTGAGCCATACGAGTTGAACCATAGTTTCACACTCATTTGATATACCTTTAAACCAAGACCTGTAAGTCGTTAATGGGTCGAAATCCATTTGTTGCTTGCTCTAGTCTATCCCTACACGTAAGGCGACTAAGTTTTTCTCTTTCCATCTGGTGCTGTTCCAATGACATTGCTTCGGCTAGCTTGCTACGTCTAAGCCGTCATTAATAAAAGTGCGTGCTATGCCTTTCGTCCATAGATTCGTTGGTCGCCTCTCTGTATCTAAAAGCTTAGAGCTGCAATTCTCGACGCGTCATATATCAATGAAGGCACACGTCGTCTAATAGGCGGAATAATTGCGCAGTATAGTTGTGGTGTAGCCTACGATCTGAGCGCTGACTTAGTGAAATATTTTCTAGTGAACGATATTCACTCCGTTCCCGGAGATCAGGCTGCAATAGCACGTATTGTATGCCAATGTTGAATTTGGCATCTTACAGTACCTCGTGCTATAAAAACCTAAGTCTATTTTAGCTGGGTCTGATAAAAGCTGTGGATATGGAGGCAATACAGTTCATACTAACCTATCCAAAAAAACTCTTAGGACCATTCTTGGACAATAGGCAATAAATGGCTGTCAGCAATATTCACATCACTGAAAACGTCCATTGTCCTTCATATAATAATGTATCGGAAAAATATTATTTGTTATCAATGATGCGATGTAATGTAGGAGTTTGTATATTAACTAACGAGTGATATAATGAATAGGCTGTGCCAAACGATGGACCAAATATTTTGCACAAACGGCTAAAAGGCAAACAGTCCACTCAAAACAAGTTTGTAAAATTGAGGATAAAATTAAGAAATCCAGCAGCAATCATTGTCGTTCGTCTACCAAACAAAAATTTAGACTCCTCGAAAAAGTAAATCTAGAAACTTAACTTTAGGGACTTTCCCCGTTTCAGCTGAAAACTGCCGTGGGATTACTTCTCAACTTTTGTTATAATTTCAGATCTATATTACTATATTAATTATGCGGCTAACGCTCTATCAGACCGTCGATAACAGCGTTATTTTTGACAAAATATTAATTAGCATCAATAACTATTTTTATTTGTCAGTTACGTTATGGCCTATCAAGAAGGCGTTGTGCTTCAATTTCGTCACGGATCTATGAGTATCTAAAATGGTGCCTTTGCAACAACCAGATGTTCGTCAGACCAAAATGCTTAGAAGTTCTTTATGATTGAAATTAACTCTGAATCTGCCATTCAATAAGATGACATAAATTTTTATTTATCATTTTTTCAGGGCTAAACATCAGCCAATATTTAACGTCCTTAAGATCGTTGTCGAATTGTTGGTATTTGTTGTCCACGGACAAACAGAGTATTTCCTCTTTCGAGAGCCAAAACAATAGAATAATCCCTTTGTATATTAGCATGGGGTGACGGCGAAGCTGTCGCTAGGTGAAGCGAATAAACCACTTCAGGTTTTGTTGAAAAAGTCCGGTTTCTTTTTCCTAAAAAGAGAGCCTCTTTAAATTACAAACGAGATTTTTAAATGTATTTTTAGAAAGAAAATCTGGGCAAGTATGATTGCATATGACATTTCAGGCTTTTATTAACATTCTTGGCGCTAGAACTCTACAATGGTTTTTTGAAATATTGGAATTGGTTTAAGGGACTTATCTGCTTTTACAACCATAAGAAAATCCCATTGAATCGTATTTCCTCTATAGCATTAAATAATATCTGAGCAAGCTCACTGTAATAAATCTTAGAGAACGAGGACTTTTTGGTTCATCTAAATTTGGTCCTCTATTTGCCCACGGCATTTCTCCTTCGGCGCAAAGCTTTATTTTATTTTTAAACATTTAGAGAAAGTGATCAATTTGCGCCGGCAAATACATTTTTTTGATTCGCTCTAAATCATAGTAGTTCAATGATAAAGGCCTCAGCGGACAAAGTGAATAGAAAGATAAGCCAATATAGCAGCAAGAAGTGGAATATTCGACAAACTTTAAACCTTTCTGGTGTTCACGTTTAGTGAAAGGCAAATATATGCAAAAATAATCCATGCAGGCGTTAAATAGGAAACCGTTCATATCGCTTTCAAATTGTAATGGTTTTTCTCAGGTAAGCAAACCATTTTCGTGTATGCATTTCGAAGGAGTCGCAATTCTCAGCGGCCCTATTATAACCTGGATTGCGTTGTTTTAAATAAATACGCTAATAAATGCTATATCACCTTCCATAGCCTTATGTGTTTACACTTGTGAAGGTCTTATAAAATTTTCGAGTGGGTAGTGGAGAAAAGCGGAGACGTAAATATATGTATGTTATACATCGGTTGTGTCCACTCAAACATTATATAACACTTCTACGTGAAGGCTCATCTCTTTTATAACGTTTTCCTGCTGTTTTGAAGGGACGGAATAATAATCCAATATGAAAAATGTAATTCAGTTTCGTTCCCACAAGTAGACAATCGCCTTCCTACCCCGTGGCTATCGTTGCAATTGTTGCGCCTTTCGGTAGACTACAATCGTTCAACGGCAAATGTCATCAACCGCCATCGTTCAATTCAAAATTTAAAGTATGCACGGGGAGATCGCATTTCCTCGTAAATGTTCCCGCTATTGGCTCTGTTTTAATGATGTATCATTTGAGCTGAATTCATACAGTGGAAACTATTGGTAGTGTTGCTCAGTGATTTTCTATTGCTAACTAGCACTGGCTCCATAGACGATCACCGTATTAAAGCATGTTGTCTCATCTAAATATCTACTTGTTATTTTTGCGGACCACATTATATGTGACATGTTGAAGCCTAGAACATACCCGCCGCAGGGTATAAACTAACAAGTTGATAGTTTTATTCATTTTCACACATCAACCTTGCACATCACTACTATCCGCAATTACGGCCTCTTGCACAGATTTGTAGTATAAAGCTCACTGTTAATGCGTCCGCCTGATCAGTCGATGTTAATAGTAATCAGTGTTTCACAAAAGTGAAGATATTCGAAAATTCGTAGGCAGATATAGTCATGCCGCTCAAAATGGGCTTGACCAAATAGCTTAGGCCAGGCTGTTTCGCAATTAGCCATTAAGAAAATTGAAAGAGTTGTAATTACAATATTTAAAATAATTTGGATATTTGAACGCTTAGAGAGAAGAAAAAACATCAATGTGGATGAAGGTAACATCAGTTACATCTATTATTCAAATTACAATACGTGCAATACGTGCTTTACCTCTCAAATGTACATCACCCATGATTGATCTAAAAGTCTTTGCCTACTATCAGTTGTTACAGGTCTGTTATTTCATGCGACAAGAACCGAAACTGGCTGAGGGGTGTCAGCCAAAGAGAGAGCCGTAAAGGTACCGTTGCAGCTTTAAGAGTACTCTTTAACATTTTATCTCCCTAGTTTTCGTTTGCTCCTAAAGAGACAACTTCTTATTTCACGGTAGTACAAACTGTATTTGACCACGAGCATGTACATTGTTGAGGTCAATATACATTTTTTGCATAAGTACATAAGGCAAAAAAAAAATGTATGTGATACAGAACTATATACAGAGAATTCTAATAACAAATTCTGATTATAATTGTTACACTTCACTCAGTCCTACCATCTGGAGAAATCTTCATCATAAATTACATATCGTTCCAGCTGCCAAAATAGTTCTCTTTTAATAAAATCGACTCCGAGCTGTATGCAGTTAGGTTTTTAACTAAACGACCTGCATACCTGCTGTGAATCGACAACCAGGACAGTTTACCTTTTCACAGTTTACACTGCGTTCCATTTACGTTTGTTATGATTATTCCTATGCCCGTTATCACTCTGCTATGTGGCTTACACAAATAATTCGAATTAACGAAAACAATGTGCATGGTCTGAGTTGAAAGTTTTATGAGTTTTTAACGTTTTAATCGAGATCTTTCACGATATTTACGAAGTATAGGCATTTGTTTTCCGGATTTGGCACTGGTGAACTATTTTGACCATAACAGGAAAAAAAACTATGTTCAATTGAGTTGGATTGCTCAATGAATGTGTTTTTGCACGTTTTGGTTGAAGACGCTTACAAAGTCTTTTAAAACACGTTATAACTAGGCGCTGAAATAGCTTGTCTGGTATTCTATTTATTATCTTCGCAATTTAACAGACAAGTAATATATAATAATTTAAAAATCTACTCAAACGCTAAGTTAGTTCGTAAAATATAATAAAACGCTGACAGACCTCCCAAATGCGTCACTTTCGTGGAACACTGTAAATATCAAAGCAGCCAAAAGAGTTCGTTTGCGTAGAAAAGCAACTACAATCAGCTATTTCCATACATATATTTGTCCTTAACATCCTATTCTTGGCTAATGAGCTAAGTGGCGCAATATAGAGTTGAATTCCACCTCCAGGTTATGCCAATTTGAAAGTTTATGCCAGCCACCTCGTTTCCTTTCTCTGTCAGAGATGCATATTTACATTCGGGTGAGTATATCATCAGCAGCATTCATAGGCACGCCGAGTTGTGTATCAATCACTGAATGAACAAAGAGAAACCCCAGGGGGCCATAACACTGGGTCGTTGTTCTTGCGATGCATCTTCCCACTAGCACACGTGCCCTGACGAAAGGGTCTATTGAATAGAGTTAATTATAAAAATGTAATGCCGTAAACATTTTTGCTCTCCAGGAGGGTTGAAGATGAAGCGGGCATTTGCCATTCAGGCTGAGTGGTCTAAATGGCGGTTGCCAAGCAAAAATCATTTAAGAGCATAGATCTTTTCTCGCGGGCATCCAAAAAAGTAGAAAACGCTGGAGGGCAATATTGGTCTTTATGTGGCCTTCTGCATAGGCTATAAATCTTCGCCAGCTCTCCGTTTGACTATGGAGTTCTTTCCTGACCTGCTCTATTCTTGTATAGAGTCGCTCAAAGTGAATGCGCATAATTACACTAGTTTGTGTAACTCATCACACTGACCAATTAGCGACGGATGTGAAGAGATGCAACTTAGCTATCTCTCAAGCTCTTCTTTTGTTCTCCGCTGCACTAATGCACAGTCCTATGTTACAGTATTATTTGTATATATACTTTGTAAGTCCTTAATGTCTATATATGCATTGTATTTGAGATGGGCTGTATTTATAGTCAAATTTAAGCGAATTTCTTAACTGCAAGGGCCAATCGCCTACGTTTTAAACTGTCTAAGGTCATGCTTATATTCGACGTCTATGTACCGACTGAGGCTTTGCATCAGTCGTTGTAACGTTCAAAACGGTCGTTTGCGCAGCAGTAACTATGAAAATGGCCAAAAAAGTTCGTCGTTTGTGTTGAATATGCTCAGGGTATGTGGAGGAGGGATGCACAAGACCACCATGAAAACTGTTTTATTATTCAAGTGTCAAGAACGAGAGCTGCCATCTTTGAGTTTGACGAGGCAGCGTCTGACGATTTTAAACTTTTGCGATTCACAAATGTATGTGGGAAGATTTAACGACTAGACCGTAACCAGAAATTGCTCGAATGTGTTTTTGTGGTCGACGGTCATTTTCGGCGCCTGGGTGCCGTCGTGATCTGTTGAAGAAGATCAGAAATCAACGCAGATGTTTCATGGATGTCGAAGTCTATTCAAAAGACATCTACGAACAATCAAAAAGATGGGTTCATTTGTTATTGTTGTTATTATTATTACTTCTATTGGGACGTCAACATAAATCCAAGTGCATTGTACATATTTTGCATATCTCCCAGCATCGAAGAATTGTTTATAGATGTAGACGCTTTTGTGTTTCTTATGGCGGGGATACTTCGTAGTTGGCATATGTTGATATACTCAAGCAAATTTTACACACACATGAGGTTCATCGAATACGGTGCTACACATAATCAATTAAGAGATAGTAAGCTAGCAACAATGTGTCTATACGATTTCAAAAGCGCTTATAAAAAATTATTATGATTCCAAAAGTAAGTCAACTTGTTGCTAGGGAATCATAATGCTATCGACTTTAGAATACAATAATCGTTAAAAGTTGTTCTGAAAAATAGTCTGATTAACATTATTATTATTATTTATATTAGTTATTGTATTAACAATGATAACAAGGATTTGTAGCAGGTGAATCTAGTCAGATATTTTGCTTTTTGTATATAACAGGTAACCAATAAATACACTATATATAATTTCTCTCCATGATCTTTTTGACAATATTGACTAATCTGTGTTAAGGATAAACTAGGAAATGCGGTCACAGATGTCGAGTTCGACCGTTTGTTAATGCTTGGAGATAATCAAATGTTCACACAATCATTGAACTCCGTTTTTTGACTTAGTGTCTGATTTTGCGTAAAAGTTGAAAGCTTAATGTTTCACGTTACATTGAAACGTGTTGCGATTCTATATAATAATTGATTTCTAAATTTTGCAATACTTCGTTTATCCCTTACCAGCTGCGTACGCCAGATTATACATCAGAAAGCGAATTCAAAGACGGCCTCTCCCGTATGGTGTTGTATATAAAAGTCGGGCTCCTTTGTAGTGAAACAAAATCACAAACTAAAATCGACCACAGGTATGAACACCACTTTTATATGTAATTAAGATGATCAGTCAAAGGTTAGAGAACATTCGGGGATCAAACATGCCATTAGTCGTAACAGTATTTACCGATAGGTATTGTTGTTGGTTTCCTGTTTGCGGGTGAATCAGCTTCCATGAATCGTTGCATAAGGCCATTGCATATTTGAGTTGGCCCATCTTGTGTTAATGAAGGGGGCGGACAAATCTTTACGTATAACTACAAAATACACGAACATACGCCGTAGGTCCTTTTTGGCTCTAGAGTATAGGGCTCCAGATCACGCTAAATTCCTTTATTACCTACTTATGTTTGGGGGGGTAACCCATTAAAAAATCCTAATTTTCAACCGTCTTTCAATGCTATGGAGGAAGGAGCCTCTTTGGAAGTATCACCAGAACTCTGTTTGGGGGTTACTCTAGTGTTAGCCTAGTAACGGTCGAGATAACGCTAGGGTGCTGCTCAATCTGTTTGTCCTCCATGTTGCATGTCTTCTTTGCGCTGAAGCCCTATTACTTTTTTCAATGTAAAAGACCGTTTCAATGGGTCTTCTAGCATATTTCAATTTTTTTATTTTTGCAGCTTCAGGCCCACGGTAGTTCGTGAACGATAGCGTTTTTAGGAATCGTTTTGTGTCTTTTCGGCCCTCTCGGAATTTCTAATACTCTACGCGGGTATGCTCAGGTAAGTTTGGCCCTATAGGGACAGGGGGTTGTACATTGTGCGCATTGTTCAACTTACGGAGAACGGTTGCGTCCTAAGGTAAGGCCCAATTCAATCGATTGTTTCATTAGTCCATGACAACATTGATTTACTTGCTCAAGTTAATGCCGAAATCAGTGTAACCATATTCTGTTGAATAGACAAAATACATGTGATGGAAGGCTTGATCTAAGAAGTAAAAGACTTTGCTCATTTATCATACTAATTGACTGCAAAAAGCGGCCATACAAAAAAGTGTTTTGTTATCTCTTGGTTTGAGAGGAGTAAAACAATTTTCCAACGCACGGACACAACCAGGCAGCGCATTCCAGATATCTTTAGTGTGGGCTAAATCTAACCGTGAATGCAAACGACCTTTAATTTGCTAAAAACTGCATTGTTTCTTCTCTGGTAGTCCTCAGAACGATTGAATAGTGTAATTAAATTTACTGGGTCCAAACTATCACTACGTGTTACCACTTATTAAGCATTCGAGTATGATCAACGAATTGCTTTTTCATAACTATTCAACTAATGGATAACCAAGGTAAAAGGAAGTAATTATTTATGTTGCCGCTAGCCACCTTTTCATAATATTGTTGTCCTAATTGAATTACAAAAGGCGGGGAAAAAGTCCTACACTAAGATACCTTAAGTAAATGTACGAAGCAGGTCACTAATGAATGGATAATTTTTTTTAAATATTATAAGTAATAGAACATTTACTCGAGAAGCTTGATAAAATTTCCGTTTTGACAGTGCCGTCTATAAAAAGAACTTCGTTAATTCTCAATGTACAAATATTAAGAAAGTCTTGAATGCCTTCGTTAAGCTTTGTCAATGCTGTAGCCTAGTGCACCTAGCGACCGGAGGAGGCACATAGGTTCACAGGTTCGATCGCCGCCATTGCAATTTTACATTGTTGGAGTTTTTCTTATAAAACAATAAGCCAATGTGACCGTGGACTTTACATGTTGGTTGATAGTCACGGAAAAGTCAAGCGTTGGATGCTTCTCTTAGTATATCTATTGCAACAAGTTTGCATCCTCAGATGGTGATTTTAGTACCTCATTTGGATAAAGGTAACAATAATTCTAAGCACTAAATAAATTCGAAATAAGAACAACAGGGCTTAGCAAGGGAACTTAGCGCTAATAGCGTGCATGTGCTGTAAAACCTTTTGCATATTTTTTCAGTATTTAAACATTTCGCGCCATGGTTTTATTTATTAGTTGTCCACTCAAATAGGAGTCCCTTCTCTCAGTGCCAGAGTCCCGAATCGGCGATGGCAATGTAACGGTAAATTAATGATATGGAGGACTTGTAAAAACATTCATGCTATTTTCAGCTGGCACAAAATTAATCATACGGTCTCTTCGTTACCAAAGAACTCTGTTTTATACATTGGTAGCGGGCGACATGGTAGTTAGCAACATCTTAAAAACCGTCGGGACGAAAACAGAGTTCATATCGATAGTTTTGATAAGGCTCCCATTGATCAATTATCTCCTTGCGGATTTTGCTTCCATTAACAAGAAGCTCAAGTTGTGGAGCCAGCATCATGTGTCCAAAAGCACCGTGGTGTGTATTTGTATCGCTGGGAAGTTTGAATATTTATATTGATTAGCACAAAAGCCTCTCATCATCTGGTCAATATATTTCGTTTGCTATTAGTATTGTTTATCGTAACACGAGCATATTCTGTTGGTTCTGTGCAAGCTTATTGTGCATGTATAGCCGATTACAGCAGTAAAGTTCCGTATGCTTTATTAACAAGTGCTGTCCTAATTTTACGACCGTATAAGCACCCCGGTACGGGCAGGATTAAGTAATCGACATCACAAAGGGGGATCTTAGTTCTTAAGCACACAAACTGAATTGACACAGAGGGATCGCGAGAACATGTTACTTGCGTATTAGTTTTTGAGCACTAACGCTGTGTCTCAGTGAGAAATATGATCCTTTCAGCTGCAATCCCTTGCCCAGTAGTATATAGTTGAGGCCTACGAAACAAGTCGATGCAAACACAGAGTTTGGACTATCGTGGAATGCAGTTTATGCAGTCGGGAGCATTGAGTCAAATGTAGTCATCTAGATTGCGCAATGTACAATGCCCAATTTGCACAATGACGGTGGAATTGTCTTACTATAACGAACGAGGCAGTGTGCTGGGTGTAAGTGTCCAGGCACCGCTTGAGCGGCAATCGTATGTAGAATCAATAGCGGGATAAGGTTAGTCGTTGTGAAAATTAGAACTAAAAAAGTACACAATTATAGAAGGACAACTCACTGTGAGTTAGAAGAACACACATAGTTATCGACGCGTAGAAAATGCCATAGACTTGAGCTTTTTGAATTCCAATACTACAATCTCTAGAAGTCAGAAAAACCGTTTCTGATTCAGTCATGTACTTTAAAACCTATGGTAATGACATATTATCCGCACTTAGAACTTACTGAACACTTCTTCCGGGGCTAAAAACGTCAACCAATTTGTATCATAGCGTAGACATGTTGTTTTTACGTTGATTTCTGTTACTCAAGATGTGCTTCTGTTAGGAGTGCATTACAATCTATGAGTCCAAATCGAGTTTATGGGTTTACGGAGTGAAAATATCTTTTCAACGCCAATCACTTAGCTCTTCCTATGCCGTAACAATTACGCGATGGCAGTGTTAGGATAGTGTTATCATATTGAGAGATGACGTCATCGACATCCGTAATATGGTTTTGCTTGTTTTACAACATCTCTGTGAAATTTACTAAGGCTACAAGAGGCTACATGTTTCCTTCGTTTCAATCGTTTGTTCAGATTAGACAACTCGAACGCTACCTTACTTCCAATATTCAAAAGTTGCATACTGTCATGACTATAATGTTGTATAGTTAAGTACGTTAACTAACTTTTATTCTGCGCCATAAGAAAACCCTAGAAATCGATCTTTTTAAACCACATTACTGGCGCACGATCTGCTTCGAATAACACTTACAACTGGGACAACTCTAAAGCAAGACAATAAATACTGTGTCATTCTTACGAGCTTGCTCCAAGCTAATTATAGAATTTACGAACTTACAGCAACAATAAACTGACTGCTTTTTACCAGTTCGGACACCCAACTTTCGGAATCTAATAAATTTCAAATTATAAACATTGTTAGTTAGGAGCCCGATTTCCAAGTTGGGAGCTAATATCTCACACCAACGTTGATGCACATAGTCTCATGTAAGAACAATTACAAACAGCTCTGACTTTACGTGCGCTGCATTTTTTTCGGTAGGCTGTTTTATAGCAGGAATAAGAGTCGCTGCGGTGAGGAAGGGGCTGTGTCTTGTCGGTGTTGTAAATGAAAGCCCCTTCTCCTAGAGAACGGTTTCTGCTCTCTTGACGCCAGTCGGCTTCTAATAGTTCTAATGTCGGCTGGTAAATATAGAAATTATGGTTCTGTGGAAAAGTGCGATCTTTTCTTTGGGTTAGTAATACCTCTATGTAAAAATGATTTTCTTTTCGACGAATACCAATTAGCCCACACTGCTGCGCGACATCCGTCTTATAACATATGTGCATATATTAATCGAGCAAGTTGATTTCACACCATTAAGAAAAACACTTGTGCATTTTAGTACGAGATAATGAAAGTTACCACTGCTAAAACGTTCAGAATTTATTGTCAGGCAAAAACGAATGCTTACGGCAGAGGGTACTAATTACGTGTATACACGTTGTTTTTCCTACGATAAAGTTCGTATCACTTACGGGAAAACGGAAACAGCTATGATTACAAATAGCTCGGATGCAAACAACGAGCTTGAACTCTAAAAATGCCATATAATTATCGAAACACATTTATTTACCCATAAATATTTAACCCCAGGCGCGCCTTCGTTTATTCTGCAATCTGCCAGCGGTATTAAAGTATGTGCTTGTATGCTGCGGTGAAGTTTCAGAAGTGATTGAAGCGCTTGGTGACTATGTGCGATGAGTATATTTCGTACTTCGGTGATGGGTAGAAAAAGCCAGCTGCCGACGATACGAAGAAAAATACCTTACGGGAGTGTTTCTCCCGGTCAGGTATCTCTGATTCTTGTTACCGTAATATTTGCCAACATTTTCGCCGTGGCGACAGCTTCGGATGGCGTAACACTTCCGGTTGTTGAGAAGCCATATTACGGTAAGTGCACAGATGATCATCTAATTAAAACGAACATTTCCATATTTGACAACAATTTTATGCTAGTTTTCTTTTCTATAACATTATGTTTTAGTTCTAATTTCAAAGAAATCACAGATCAAACTCAAAAGTCATAGAAGAAGAAAAGGTAAAATAGCTATCTTGTTATTACATAAAGTGGTATTATTAAAGACATTCGTCGGCCGGGTTTTTATACAAGCTAACATAACAATAGCATATTTCGAGTGAAGCTTAATGCTCTTAGTTCTAAATGGAATTTTTTGTTGTTAATATTGATTGGTATTAATGTTCGTATATCCCGGTCAAATCATTCCACTTGGGCAATATTCCAGAGCAAGATAAAACCATAAGCTTCAACTTTATCTTTAAAACGCCATGGTTGTACTGGTATGCAGTCAAAAACTCGTTTCTCGTGCAGAATACATTTCTGCAAACAGTCCATTTGATCTACTATAAGTCTACTATAAGATGCTTCTAACTAATGTATGCTACTGCCCCATATCAAGTTCCTAATGCACAATTTATTCATGATATTTCCAAAAGTACTTTCCTAAATTGCTGAAATCGCTTCCTATTAGTGCGTTAAAATAAAGCGTATGTACTAATAAGAATAATATGTATTGCGTGTCACAACTTGTCATCGATTATATTTTACAATATATATATAAAGATCCCATTTGGCTAGCTTATATTAATTTAGTTTTCAAGGAAAACCGTATAATGGGATCCTGAGTCACTACCTTCTGTAAAAGTTAAATTGGATTTGTAGGTTTGTGGGTTGAAACCAGCCACACAGATATGGCAATCGAAACGAATTCTCAGTGCAATTTTTCTAACTGAAACGTCACTCTGGCCAAAAGTATTAACATAAAATATGTTAGAAACAGGACAGTTTTACCTGTAATCACACGAGAGGATAGAGGGTTCGACTTATGGTAAAGCAATATAGGTAACGTCGGGCAACACAAAAATTAAAAAGAAGATACAGAAAAAACACTTGAATTTTATCTATTGTCGAACATCGTTACTGAATAAATATATGCTTGTACGGGCTTATTTTTTACAGCGGCATTAATAAAAGTGGCATCGCAATATATTCACAGCTAATATTAGATATATTTTTTAATTACCCTTAGGTTTATCTTATTGTAGCTTCCCGCTCTGTACGACAACCCCTTTACACATTAAACAAAAGCTAAAAATGGCGTATACCGAGGTGCATAAGCTATAAAATGATTTATTTTGATGATTATTTCTAACTTCTATAAAATGTTTAAAAATGCAGTAATTTTGCTGAAATCTGATAAAATATACTTTATGGCTTTTGCAGCTTGTTGCATATGAAAGGTTTTCGTCTTCACTCTCTCAGAATACAGTAAGCCTTCGAACACTATACATGTGAGAACATTGCACGAATGCTGCATTGTTCGAGAATTAACGATTTGAAAATTGAGAGTTGACTGTGCAAAAAAATGCTAACCAGATTTTTGATAGGCACACACAAGTTGGTCCACCTCTGCAGATCTGGATGAATCGTTTATTCATCATTCTTCGCCATCTATTTTTTCAAACGTCGGTATATTTGTTTTCTTTACTCAACAAGTACTTATAAACGGAGCTTTATGTCAGTTTTGATCTGACAGAGACCAACCTGATAAATGATGATTGATTTGAAACCCTTACACAAACGGAATTAAAATAACGTACCCCTTAAGGCACACAGCCATAGGGTCCTTACCCATGTATTTGATTGGACTTAAAAACATTGAACTGCAAACGAACCTCAAAGAATGAACCGATCGTAGAACCTCAAATGCGCCACGTGCTACATTGTGTTTTAGAACATCTCTTCCAATTAGACTGTTTCTTTTTTGCGACTAGTAACGACAACTATTTTTCTGCGAAATCTGTTGTCGATTAGCTTAGCCATCACCGACCATCGCGGACCACTGTCGTGAATTCGTTCGAGATTCAGGTTTATTCTTTGGGAGGTTTCTCAGCCGTCGTCGTCTCTTCTGGTTTTGGATCTTCGCTCTTTGCCTTAACAATAATAAAATTCAGCTTTTTTAATTGTAATAATTGATCAACTCTCTCCATAAATGAGTGCGTGCACACAACATGAATTCTTAGTAAAATATTTTTGGCCTTATTGAATTGATATGCTTAAAATGTCCCAATACTAATCGAATTTTTCAAACAATCATTAAATTACTTGTGATAGAGATTATACGAATTATCCAGCACTTGAAAAATGACTGAAGTACAAATTTTTTATTTGTTTTTAGTTTGAATAATTACTGGTTTAAAAAGGGACTTTTCACACAGCTTATTTTAATATTAAGGAACATGTAGATAAGAAACTGTCGCATCTTGGTCAGGCAAAATCCTTCCATGGTTACCAAGACGGTCAAATATGGGCGACTATTGGTTAACCATATGATGACTGTTTGTAGCTTAATACTGAAACAATTTTGTTTATATGCGCTTCTATTGAAATTAAAAAGAGTTAAATAAAGCATTTTTTTAACCAGTGTCGTTCATATCGATGCCAGTAAAAGGGCTTAGGTACTTGAGCATAAAATAAAAAGTATATCTTCATTTCTTGACAAATTGTTTTTGAAAACTTTTCGTAAACGTTCGCAGTCCGTGTATTATCTCAAAGCAAACCCAAATGAAATACCACACACGCATTTGTTCCTGTGTTATTTTAAATAATGACTTACAATTATTCATTTTGCAAAAAAGCAAAATGGAACCAGTTATATGCAGATAATTTGTCATTACATCCGAATTCCATTTAAGCAATCTCAATTACAAATCTTTATATACATTTTTGAAAATTTCCATGCTTTTGAAATACCCCTTATAACTGACACGTGTCATATAAGTTGACATCTTATATTTTCCTAAATGATACAAAAGCAAGCTGATGAATTAACTTTGTCACCTTGTATGCGCTTGGCCCATTCCCCTTTTTCTAATATACGTTTTTAATAGTTTGCGCCAAAGAATACCCTTGACTTCTACTTATTTCTTTCCAATAAGAGTATTATTAACTTACTAACTTACAACTTACCTAGCCTTACCTTCAAGTTACCCAAACAGGTGTCACATACGATATGATCAGCATCAGCCCATCTTTTCCTCCTGCAATCAGCAGTATCTTCATATCAAAAAATGAACAGTCACAAAAAGCCTTCTAAGCGCTTAGATAACTATTTACAGTCGAGCTCGGTGGCTTGGTGCATTCGTGTGCGCCTTGAGACCAGAGGAAACACGTAGGTGCACGGGCTTTATCCCCGCTGTCGCACATTCACATATATATGGGGTCCGTCTTACGAAGTAATGCAAAGGTGCTACTGTGGACGTTAAATGTTGGCTAATAATCAGCCCTAAAAAAAATATTTACAAGCCGGAGCAAGACTCAAATTTATTGCAATTATTTGGTCTCAAAAATATACTCTGAGGAACCTGGACCAACGGACATGCTACGACTTCAAAGTTGGAATAAAATAAAGGTAATAACTAATTAGCACATAATCCAATTATGTTATGAGCATGTTTTTGTAGTGCGTTTTTCTAGGTTGACTTTTGCATATGATTATTCTTAAATGTGATAATACCGGTTCTAGAAACTTCTGTTGTGCTACTCTTGTTGTGATAGAACCAAGACAGTTAAACATATTCTTGTATTCTTTTATCAAACCTTGGGTACCAAATCTAAAAATAAATTTTTCGGAAATCCGCTTGCTGAGACCATTCTGCGAACAAATGTAATGCCCAGAGCGCTTATTTGGGCGCATATGTAGGGTTCGTATTTACGACACTGAGCAAAGAGATCTTGTTTATATTTCTAGTATAGGAATGTAATGAGTACTGCTTAAACAAATTGCTTTTTCAATTCAATTGGCGGCAAACAAACATGTTTAATATTCCGTTTGACTTGCTATATAAACTCAACGTGCTGACAAGTGAGATGGTTTAACGTTGTTGATCAAGCCTTTCTCTAATAACGTAGTGACATTTGTTGCTTTTATAAAAATAGGTGATTTAATGGATCGTCATATCGTGTCACCAATTTTCCGGCGAAGTAATAACAAAGCTATAACACAGCAGTTATTTAAACACTTACATTGAGCTTCTGGATTTTCGGTAGTGGCGCCTCAACAGCCCCACATTCGTCGACATCTTACCGTTTTGCTCCTAAAATCCATCCGAGCAATAAAATAGCAACAGAAAGCAGACAGAGCCAATACTAGTGTCATAATATTACCGTAGTCTTCAAACTCAATACGAAAGATTTCGCCAAATTTATACGAATAACATTTATACGTGACATTAGTAGTTTGATATCGTAGCCAATACAAGTTGACAAAAACATGCCTAGTGCTTCAATTTGACACAAAATAAGCCATATTAAAACCAAACAATTTTTAAGGACTACTTCGTGGCTGTCATTTTAGTTCAAAAAATTAACGACAGGCGTTGAGTATACGATCTGTATTATAGAAGAGCCAAAAGACATATTTTTTATAGTGATTGTGTCTTGTTTAACTAGATGCAAACACAGGAATTAAGTTTGTCCCTAGTTGCTTAAAAGGGTTAAAAGTTGAGCTTACCGTTTTGATCTGTATCATATGAGTAGTCAACAAACCGAAAGTTGACTCGCTCATTCCTCGCTCTACATTCGTTTTCCGACATGCTGACGATTAGAATAATTTCAAGCGGATACAGAAAAAGAACGAAATTTACTATATAAAATGCTTCTTAATTGCCTTAGATTTTTGTAATTTAGCTTAATGTGGTTTTCCTGGGCTATTATATGCAACTGGCTTATCTGGTGCCGTAATCTTACATACAAAAAAAGATAACGCCATTGTAAAAAAAAGAGGTCTTACATGCAAAGCGACAATTACGACATATTCTATCAATGAGTTAGCCGATAGATGATGCTGTGGGTGTCGCCAATGAGAATCGAAAAGAAAATGAATAAGGTATTTAGATCAGGTGTTTCTACTCGGTATTTCTGGTTTTCATTGCAAAAAAATGGGATAGTTGTCCCAAAAAGTATTTACAGAAAAAAGCAATTAGATTTTACAAGTATGCTCAATAAAAAATAAAGAAAGAGCGAGTGCTTCATAAAAAGACAATTCTCCTTCTCAAGTGGAGAAAAAACAGAAAATGCAGCAAATATTACGCCTTGTATGTTTTCATCTTCCCGTTTTTTCCAAAATCAACATGCTTTTCATAAATCGGTTTAAGATATTACCGATACTTTACGTGATCAAATATAGCATGTTTGGCTGAGCCTAACAATTTTAATAGTTAAATTTTTAATTCATAGATTCGTAGTCAAAACATTAACATAAAACAATAACATAACAATAAACATTAAACTTTTGTAATAAACCTATGCCAGCCAGCCTTGGTGCTTAGCATCAAATGTTTTTCTTCTCAATTCAAACACACCTTCATTCAACTACACGAAAAAGATGTATATAAGCACATGGTGCGACGTTGTGCACTTATATACATATACACATGAACACACATATATATATATATATCATGATCATTTTTTGCGTTAAAATATTATCAATACTCTATCATGTTATGGCAAACGCAGTGCTGAGAGTGTCACAATAACTCTAATCTCCATCTAAAGAATAATTCGAAGTAGCCTTTGCTTGTGTAGAATATGTCTACATTTCGACACTTGATAAGATAGCAAATACTCAGCCCATACTTACCTAAGGATAAATCATTCTAAAGCGCAGTTGAAGAATTTACAACCACCTTCAACAAAAAGTGGCCTCCCGTAACGGGATGTGCGTCGTATAGACTGTTAATAAGAGTAGATACCGCGGCATAAAAAACATTTAAATGAAAGTATCATCGCACATGGCCTTCTTCCTTCACACCTTTGAGGGGGTTATCTATAGCCGCTTAAGAATAGCATGCTAAAATTGATAGGAGCATTCAAATAGTCAACCTTTTAGCCTGTACGCTATAACATTCGCAGCTGTATTAATCTGGCCTAGCCAAAGCATTTTTCCCCAATATTTCGGGGTAAGTTGACTAAAAATAGAGACCTACTTCTAGCATTAGTATATTACTCTACCGGGGTTGTTTTAGAGGTAGAAACACGAATGGTTGAGTGAGTTTTTATATGCGAAGATTTCCGTCGTTATCAAAAAACCCGCAATCGCACGTTTACAGACACGACACGGCATCGACTGGTTTGAAAATGAAGCTCTATGGATTCTGAACAGTGTACTGAATAAGGCGGTCCATCTACTTTTCTGAAACAAGGCCATCTTCGTAGTTATCCAAAAAAAGATTTGAATGCTCGTTGCACGGTTTACTAAACGGTTACAGCATTAGCTATATAGTTTACGTTCTATTAAATAAAAACTGAAATTATATTGTTCAAATCCTGAATCATGCATTCGTAACGTTTTTCGCTTACGTTTATTTACTAAAGCTAGCTGATCAAATGACACCAAACTTGATGAAATGACAAAATGAAACAAACAACCTGTATTTCCAACTTGTCCCAAATACAGCATTATTATTGACTTATAAATCCTGTTTTTTTTTATTGGAGTAATCAATTATTGGAGTCAATCGTTGTATATACAATATGACAGTGCATTAAATCATCTTCAAATCTTTTATTTACATTTCGGAAGAATGCATATAACCGATTCTTTTATTGATGGAAGCTGTGACCGCTAACAGAGACGTGAGAAAGGTTAGTGTGTGCTGACTTTTCGAACAGATTAGCTCTACTCCAAAGAGTCAGCATGCACGTCGTACCGTTACTCATCACAGTTACTCTAAAGTGATGTTACAATTTTAGATCTTTCGGCATAAGGGACTTTAGCAAAAATATCGTTCAAAACCTAAGGGATAGGAGAATTGCGTAACCTTCGAAGGATAAACAAATCGCAAGGATTAAATTCAAAAGGGACATAGAAGTGAAGCTGCTTAGTTTCAAATACAAATGCCAAAAATTACCAAAAATGAGTGATATAAAACTACTGCTAGGAGTGATACAGAAATCATAGATGACGTTACACAAGTTTTTGATAATAGTACACAAAAAGTGTGTAAAAGTCATGTCGAATACGATCCAACCTTGAGAGTGGTTAAATTTAGACGAGCTCTAATAGTTTATCTAGGACATGAGGCAAAAGTAGGTAAATGAGTAAAAAGGTACTTGAATAGAAAAGCAACAATAGAATATACTAGTTGTGTTAGATGGCAGCAACAGTAGAGCTAAAATATGGCCCAAGCGCAGCATGAGGGGGTGCGTTAGTGTTACGTGTGGTAAAGGGGTCTGACGCACCGCTCCCGGCAACACCCTTTATATCGCGCAGTCGCGTTTTCTGGGTAATAGCCGACGAAGCACAGAAAGCCACGATGACACAAGTTAATAATGGCTTATGTTGAACTACCCAATCAAAGACTTGTGCGAATTTTGTTAAAAATAGGTTCTCCTTTTTTTATGCGCCTCTATTCTCCGGCCATAATACGTCTTTAAAACAGAGAGCTGTTCTTAAAACAACAGTTCAAATATTAGTTCATTGCTCGTTGAAAAGTGAGACTTATATGTTCGATTACACCCACAATGAAACGGTCCTCAGTTTTCCGTGAAAGCGCTGACACGCGATGCTTCTTTTCGGCGGCCAACCGTCTTCCCAAATAGTATATATATATATATATATATATATATATATATATATATA
>MNPL01000232.1:0-14856 GCA_002081605.1 Tropilaelaps mercedesae
TATATATATATATATATATATATATTGCTAACAGCATGTGGTATATTTTAGTTCCACAACAAATTATATGAATTGCTCACAATTTGGCCGCTCTTCTTTCAGTGCTACTTTGATTACTTAAGCGTTTTTGCACAACTAAGCAAGCGCATCTCCATAGTAAGATTGACTGAACTTCCTACTTCTCGTTAATGTGTACCAGGCTCTGTGACAAGGTCTTTGCTCATACAAAATAGTGTCAGGCCGCGCGGTTTTCTACGTTACGTATGTTGTCTTAGATGTTGCACTTAGCCACAGACGGTGGTACTGCACTCCTGCCAGCGTTTTCGTTGACGAAAGAAACGGAGCTGTACAGCGGCAGGCGGCAGTCAACGTGTCAGAACCCGCTCGGTCGATGCGAACGGCCCTCTCCCCGACGCCAGCCAGTCCCCACGACAGTCGACGCTACTACGCCTCACGTGTCCTTGCTATGTCCACTGGGTAAGTCGACAGCGCCGGTCACTTTTGCCAGAGCATCCGGTGGATTGCTCGCCGTGTGTTTGTCCCGCTCCCCGTAACACAGTCTGTTACTGCCGGCAAGCTGCCTTGAAATAATCGAGCTATCAACTTGCCACAGCCGTTTACCGATCTCCAGTGGGCCTATCCTCGGCATTAGCTCCTGTTGGGTCATTGTCGTCAACAAGTGTCAGCGAGAATGGCGGATGAACAACTTCTTCAGGACGTGGCTAACCGCTTGCGCGTTCTCTCCATTGAGAGTACCAACGCATCCAACTCTGGGTGAGTTTCGGAGAAAATGCGAAAACAGCAGGCTTAGCTCTCGCCTTTTTTGCGCTTTTCGTAGCAGTACTAAGATCGGCGTTATCGGTAACATAGATATTGTTTGTCGTCGCGTATTAGTCGAGTAAATCAGGAAATTAAGGAAAATTGTGTCGACAGGCTGTGTGAGTTCACCGGCGACTGAGCAAGGTCATCCGCGCGTCATTCATATCTTCACCTTACTTTATCGTGAAAGACATAGATATAAATTAGACGCTAGGTAATTTATGAACGATCTTTCTTGCACACGCAACAATGATAGTTCAGATATTTTGTGAAAATTTGGTAATAAATTATACATAGCGAAGCGAAGAAAGTCGGCATAAAAAGTTGAAAAGAACTTCTGTTTTATAAATGAGAGCGAAACGTGGTACTCTTTACGTTGAATGTTTATTGGCCAACTCTGGAAAGTAAGATACTCCTGAGTCAAGAAGTAACAGGTTGATGCCTTATTTTGCGATATCCATCTCACTATAAATCCTGTTTAAGGAACTTTAGCGTGTAACCTGCGTGAAAGACTGAGTATAGTATGCGCGGAAACACACATGAAAAAATGCCTGCAAATGCTCATAAACTTTTCACATTTGGAAATTGTTAAGATCCTTTTGTAGGTCTAAAGGAAACTATACTGGTCAACCACTTGCTCCCTCTATGGTAGGTTTGACGAAACGACGAAAGCGCGGCATGTGGTGCAGAAATGAATATGTTTAGGTGGGACACCCAATAGCACAGACACGACTGGCAACGGATAACATTTATCATCACTGATGTCGTTGTTGACCCAAATGAATCTACGGCTGCAACGTAATGGAGACTTAACCTTATCATGAAGAGATAGGAATGACTCGTATTATCATCGCTTCTTCACTTAGCCAATGGCAATCAACACCATTCACCCAGTAAATAATATATCGACAGGTGGGGCCAACAATTGTAAGTCCCACACTAGTCACTGAATGGTTGCAGTGACGTGCTAGTGTCATCAGCATTACCTGAAACCCCCATAAAAAAAAGGTGGGGCTAACAAGAAGTGATAGGCAAGCACCTTCCAACAGAGCTTTGGCTTTTTCCACACGATCCCTTGCAACCTTACGTTCAAAGGTAGGTCCACGTTTTCGTAATTTGTATTTTCTAATTTACGCGAAATTCTAAACGCTGAGGCAATTTGATCGTCTGCAGTTTCACTGAGCAACCACCACATTACACCAAAAATTAAAACAATACCACAAAGTCATTTATGAATTATTCAAAGAATCTAATTGCGATGGTTACGAGAACTCTTTTAGACTTTCTTTGACTATAATTCAGTCACACAGAATTATCGTGCACTTTTGTCCTTTTTAGAAGTTTTTCGTCTGTCTAACGGCTTGCGGTGGGGTCAACGTCTTATTTTCTGAAGGCACAATGTTATTCACCGTTATCATTAACTTATAGCCTATCATTGGCGGCTATGATAGACTATTGGACCTGAGAGGCTATGCTATGGCTGGTTACTGATATGGTGGGTGAGACAAGACGACCTTGGATATGCCGGCCGGTACATTGACATACCCTTTTCTGCCTTCCCCCATTTGAATTTGTATTTGGCTTTGGCTAGCTGAGATATCGCTGCATCGACGGTCTTTTTTGCTACGTCGGTCTTTTATTACTACTATGATTAGGATGTAATTACCTGACGACAATGATAGAATTTTATAGTATGATTGTTGTTATTGACGGCGTATTAATATATGCGCATGGTTATTTATATGCATTTGTTTATTGTCATACCCACGACGAAACTCCATGGCACAATGCACTATTTGTGGAAGCTGTATTAATTCATATTTTTTTGCGCACCTATTATACAACTAAAGAACTATAAAAAGCACAGTATGCACGTATGTTGATCTATGCAATTTTCTTATCCAGCTTAATTGTCATGTCCTATACCGAAAATTGCTTTGCACACATTGCAGGACTACTTAAGGACCTCTTAGCGTCTCGTAAAAAACACCGAAAACATAACTAGCAAATCAGCGGTACCTATTTTTCCTAAATTTTTGTATATTCAGGGATAACTTGGTTTTTTCATTGCTTTCGTTGGATGACGAAGGAGCAGTTCCTGCTCGCACATATATTATGACGAAAAAAGACCAGTGTGGGCCTTGTCAAATGTGCTATAATCATCCAGCTATCAGTGCGCGTGTATCAATCCTCTTGGAAAATGTTCTCTTTAGATACGAGAACGATAGCGTTAGCACTTTGCCACGCGTATATAATTCCCTGTAGACGTCCGTTCGTTGTTTAGATGCACTCGTGTAGGGTGACCACTTGAAGCGACAAAAATTGCGAAATGCTTCTGAACAATCACCCGATTAGCCACTCAAAATCATGCCAGTCTTTAGACAATGCAATTTAGCTGTCATTCACGGTAACGCCATACCTTCACAATCAAGATCTGGATGAGTGTGAGGAAGCCATAAGGAAAGGATACTGGTGTTCCTGATCAGTAGATTTCAGGGTAGATAGCACATAACAGTAGGACAGTATTTAGAAACACCTGTAGCTAACTCTGATGTAATGAACCGTAATCGGGTTATTGGGTACGCTGCATATTTAAAACTGTTGTACAAAGTAATACACATATGTATTGTCAATCGTTTAGGTACGCATGCACTTACTAATTAAAAAACATAACCGAATTCATTCTAATCATAATAATACATTTTCATTATATTGGAAAATGGTTCTGGTACGACTCAATTGTTTCGGAAAAATCGACTGAGCATGTTCCATGAAGTATGTGCGTCCTTCGAGCCAAAATGATGTTCTATACAACTCATTCGTAGTGATGGTTGTAAGCGTCCACTCGGTTTGGTGGCCCTTGAATCTATTCACCGATAGCCTATTTGAAACGGCTTGGTATACCAGTCTGTGGCTTCTCCGCTACCTGAGAGTTTGGAGATTTAGCGGTCGCTGCTACGTTAAAGTGACATTTTTCGTAGAAAAAGCCTCGCAAGCCTTGTCTAAGATTCACTAGTGTACAGCATATTTTTAAAATAGGTCAGAAGCTAGGAATCTATTAGTGGGGCAAGTAAACGGTTGTAATAACGTTGAAACAACTTACACGGAAGTGGAGTGTTTGTACCGATGACGATTTTAAAAATCAACACATAAAGCGGAATGGAATGGGTTCACTGGTTTGAATATAGGCAGTTTTGTCTGTCTAAAGGCAAACGCTTCTCACTTTCCGAGTACAGTATACCAGATTGTAAAATAGGAGCGCTGTTACTATTTTGCTAAACTTACTGTATACTTCGGCTTTGAGCGCTGCCAACGAAGGATAAATTAGCCTATACCGAAAATCGGTGATTTTCTGCTGTTTCAGGCATCCGACAACATGTGCGTCTATTGCGGAGGTGATGTCTGTGCTGTTTTTCGACGAAATGCGGCAAACCCTTTCTGACCCAAGGTGTCCATCTAGCGACAGACTCGTTCTTTCTAAGGTATAGCAAGAGTGTGATAGCCAACAAATTCTTGCAGCGTTTTGTACATGAAATAACTATCAAATCTGGGTTAAAGAAGACTAATGAAAACGTTCACTATTTAAAACACGTAGGCATACCAATAGGTACTCGGCGTCCCTTGCATCGGTAATGTTTATTGGCCGATTTACTCTGATTCCAAATTTACAGCTTACTTTTTTCTCTTAATCAAAATAGAGAAATTCATAGTTCAATAGACAATGGATCGTACAATTCCGTTTTCGTTTAATTTTTTTCAAGATCCTTTTAGCAATCTCGTGTGCATCAATGTATATTGTATTTACAGCACATAGCCGGAACAGCCTATATTTATTTTCAAGTTTACATCGTTGAGTACTGCGCTTCAGATTTTCCCCTACAGTGCCTACCGATAGATATAATAAAATTGGCAAATCGCTGATTTTTAGGGCCATGCTGCTCCAATTTTGTATGCTGCGTGGGCAGTGGCCGGTTTATTTCCCGAGTCCAAACTAATGGACTTGCGTAAGATCGACTGTGACCTGGAAGGACACCCCACGCCAAGGCTCAGTTTCGTGGACGTAGCTACCGGATCACTAGGCCAGGGATTGGGTTGCGCTGCCGGAATGGCGTTTACCGCGAAGCATTTTGACAAGATGGAGTATGTATGCGTATTAACCTTAAACTGAACCCTTCTGGTCTTTCAGTGTTATTGTGGAGCCAATTAGATATAGATTATAGTTATAAAGTCGACGAGCATCTTTGCGTAAATAGCGCTCATTTGTGCTCTAAGCTAATTACCCTTTATAAAATGATCCGGCAAATTAGTAAATTACGATTGTCCATTGTTTTCCCGACAACTTTTTACAGCTATCGTGTGTATTGCATTATGGGTGATGGCGAAATGGCGGAAGGTTCCGTGTGGGAAGCGATGAACTTCTGTCAACACTACGAACTAGACAACCTCGTAGCCATCCTCGATGTAAATCGACTCGGCCAAAGTGAGCCGACATGTCTACAACATCAGACCGATGTTTACAAGGCGCGATGCGAAGCTTTCGGGTCAGAGTTGTTTGAGAAAAATAATTAGTTCTAACATAACATCTATCAGAGTCCCAGAAACTAATATGAGCAGTATTGATAAACCGATTTTTTATGCCGCTGGTTTTGCATTTTTTCCGTTAATTTTTTCACGTTATTTTAAACTCATCCTTTCGTAGGTATGGTTTTGCTGTAGTAAAAATGCATCGCTCTAGTTTTCTAGTTAAGAATGTTTAGACTGTAACTAACGATACACTCATATATACATATATATATAAGAGGGTAAATTTTATATATGTATATCTATAGATTTTCGTGTTAGTTTTTAGTTTTGTCAATTTTTCAAGTTGATGCATGTTACTCTAATAATAAGCTATCAATCATATTTTTTGTGTGGTGCTTAGTTTCCACACGATCGTAGTTGACGGCCACTGTGTAAAGTCCCTTCGCGAGGCATTCGCTAAGGCCCGAGCAACAAAGGGCAAACCAACAGCCCTTGTGCTAAAAACCTTCAAAGGCAAAGGTATCGAGGGTATTGAAGACATGGAAAACTGGCACGGCAAACCTATCGGCGACAAGGCTGAAGCTGCAATTCGAGGTGAGTTCAAACAAAAATGCCTACATGTTCCCCTAGAAATTAAATCCTCAATGTATGTTTCTATTATATAGACATAGTGCTTATGTAAAAGAAATTATATAATAATTGTTCAGTGCCTCTTTATTTTACTGAACGAAAATGGCATGTCAGGTATAGTATAGCTCTTACATAACAGTATTGTCACTACTACCCAGTGCAGAAGCTGCAGAAGCAGCTTCAGTGCACTTATTTGATTTAATTTGCATTTCTTATGTCAACCTCTAGTATTTTGAGCGTACCGGTTGACAGATTTAAAAGCTTCGTTTTGTTTGGAATAGTGATCGAATCTAGGATGAAAAACACGCGGCCTACAAAGGTAGCCATGAAACCGCCCGGAAACGTCCTTAGTTCGACCGGCCCAGATATCATCCAATTAGACAAGCCTCCGGCGTACGCTGTGGGTGAGAAGATTGCCACTCGACTCGCATACGGTACGGCCATCGCTAAACTAGGAGCTAACAATAAGCGAGTAATCGCGCTCGATGCCGACACCAAGAACTCGACGTATTCTGATAAATTCAAGAAAGCTCACAGCGACCGTTTTGTAGAGTGCTTCATCGCAGAGCAGAACCTTGTTGGTAAGTTGCTTATGAGCAAGTGAAAACGCAGGTTTCTCTTTTATAATGGTCCATTAAAGTGCCCTGCATGTGATGTATTGCTGTTGCGGTGATCACAGGGGAAATTAAAAGAAGCACACGACAAAACACATATTCTTTAATTTACATGAAGTGCATTAAGACAGATGAGAAATCTGTATTCTTGAAGGGATATGATGAACCCATTCAACGGTTGCTCTAAAGTGACGGTGTTTTCTTAAGAGTAAGTAATACATATCACAGGGGTAAGGCTAGACTTTATTACCGCTTCAGCAAACGCTTTGCGACGGTGGATCATAATCACGTCATATGTGTCTGCAGGTGTGGCCATCGGATGCGGTACCCGGCAACGTACAGTTCCTTTCATATCAACCTTTGCGGCATTCTTCACACGTGCTTTTGACCAGCTCCGCATGGGAGCTATCTCTCAGGCGAACGTCAAATGTGCTGGTTCGCATGCGGGTATTTCGATTGGCGAGGACGGACCATCGCAGATGGCCCTCGAGGATCTCGCCATGTTCCGAGCAATACCTGAGTCACTCGTTTTCTACCCATCAGACGCTACGTCGACAGAGCGTGCGTGCGAACTAGCGGCTAACTACAAGGGCATCGTATTTATTCGCACGTCTCGACCCGCCACGGCTGTTCTCTATGATGGTTCCGAGACTTTCAAGGCCGGCCAATCAAAGGTTGGTTATTACGAGACTCCATCCGTTCTAGCTTAGCGTCTGGCGGACTGCCGTTTTACTGTTTCAACAGAAACTCAATGTGACTTTAAGAAAGTTAGAACCAAATACTTACACAATGTAATCACTTCGTCTAGGCTGCTTGCTATGAATTTCTCGCAAGTTTTATAGTACAAATCCCATAGCGTACTGCTCATTGATACATCGCTTGTTATCTAGAGCAGAAATGTTTATAAACTGATTTACAGGATGCTGTAACAGCCCAGCTGTTTCGACGCAAATATTACGACGTAAAGCACAATGTAAATGAACTAAGACAAAAAGGATTTTTCTTTGGTATTGCAGGTTGTGATGAAGTCAAAGTCGGACAAGGCCTTGGTCATCGGGGCTGGCGTTACGCTTCACGAGGCCCTGGCAGCGGCCAAAACCCTTTCAGCGGATGGAGTGAACATCCGTGTGCTTGACGTCTTCTCGGTCAAACCTATTGATAAAAAGGGTATCCTGGAGAATGCTGCTGAATGCGGAAACAAAGTTATTGTCGTAGAAGACCATTACGAGCAGGGTGTGTTTGTGTACACATTTGAATGGCATTGGTTTACCACGAACACGTTGTATTTGTTTTGAGCGCTGTTCAGTAGATTCGCCTCCTAATTTATAACACTTCAGTTAGTAGAGTACTAGTAGTAGTGCTAACCTGTCATGTTAACTCTATGTATTTTGAGTTTCAAAAACGCAAGCCTTTATGCACTCGTTTTTATCCTTCCCTAATAGTGTTTCGTAAATGAATCAACTAGATGCAGTCAGAACAACTCCAACAAATAAACACATACGTATACCAATATGAGAGCCAATATGTGCTGGAGGACGGTACGCTTTATCACTTTCACTACTGTATTCTCAAGCTTGCATCACTGTTTCTCCTTGTTTTTTGTTTACAGGTGGAATTGGTGAGGCTGTTTCACACGTACTTGCAGAAGCAGGTGGTGCAACCTTCCGCCACCTTTGCGTGCGCGGAGTGCCCCGCTCAGGTCCACCCGCTGTTCTCCTCGACGTGTTCGGTATCTCTGCCAAGACCATTGTACGGACAGTGCGCGAACTTTAAACAAGTCATTTTGTGTGCGCTTCAGAAACCCATAGACGCACTAATAACAAAAAGAAGTCGGCATCTCGCTGGTTCATACGGCTGCCTATAAAGCAGATAACCTACATTTTTTTATAACTACTATACTCTATTGTGTTGTAAGTTTAAAAGTTACAAATTTGCAAGTACATCAGGCCCGTTATTGACACACGATGAATTTCTCCTAACTCGTGTATAACTGAACGTAACGACCACAGAGAGCATTTTAAACCTTTACATACCCCTCGCATACAACGAAACTATAAAGCTCTATAAAAGATAATCTTTCATAGACAGTAGGCGGACCTTCGCGCGCATGGGGATATTTCTGTGTGGAAGGGCGTTTCAACGATATTGAAGGACAGAGAAATGCCCATGAGCTGAGCAAAAACGAAGGCACAACAATTGTCTTCCTTCAAAGAAGTCGGAAATAGAGGGAAGATGTCTAACAGTTTTTTTGCTGAAGCTGACGAAAGTTGTTTTGAACTTGGACTGTGCGCTGCTTTTGTTCTCGAACATGGTTGGATGACATTGCACAACATTAATAAAAGTTACTGATTAATTACTGATTTTTAATAAACTTGCGCTTTGATTTGTCTCAGAAACTTGGATACTGCTCATATTCAGACGGTTTATACGACGCGAAAAAACCCGTTAGTTAATAGAGCAAAGATCACAAACAACTTCATGTCAAAGTAAGACCTTTTCACGCCCTCATGGAATTTGCGACCTCACTGTCGACGTCGTAGTCCAAATAATCGACTACGAATCGCACAACGAGACGCATGAACCGTAGAAGTATTGGGCGTTAACGCTTTGCAGAAAAAAATAGCGCACTATAGTGCCTGCAAATCAACAATGGAAACTGACGCGTTGCGGAAGATCGAGTTGAAGCTCGTAGACAGAGATCTCGGTGGCCTTGTGCATTCGCGTGCGCATTGCGACAGTAGCAGACACGTAAAGGCACGAGTTTGATCCCCGCCGTTCCACATCTACATTTATGGAATCCGTTTACGAGGTAATGCCGAAAGCGCTACCGTGCACGTTAAATGTTGGTTGACGGTCAGCCCTAAAAAACATTTAGATAGAGAACTCACATCGGTGAGCAGGGCCAGAAGTTCGAAGGCGCTTACGAACATATTAGTTGCGCTCAACCCAGAAGGCCTCCTCTGCTCACATTGTGATATAATTGTCACCTATGTTCAGATCTTGTATCTAGGGGTAATCATAAAAAATAGTAGACCTGTTTGTGTAAGTTTGGATAACTTTAAGTATTATAAAAATAACTGTAGATAGCTGAATTTACATGAGAGAGGAAGAGCCTCTTCAGACCACAAACTGGCTGCTTTTTATCAGTCTGGCTCTCCCATTATCCTAACTTGCTTTAGCCCCAATAGGGGGCGCCACACGACTTTTCGCTAGTACATTCTATAGCTATTTATTTTCTTAAGTTCTGAAGCAGTATTTATAGCATTGCGTTATTGGCGTTGCTACTTACTACATGTATGACCAGAGCATCAACCTGTAAAAAGTGTACCTACAATTTACGTTGCTACTTGAGTCTCAACAAAACTACTGAACAGCATATCCAGGTGGCTTCGCCATTCAGACCCAGCATGAAATTCTGCAAATTGGATGCGCTGACTCTGTACAAGCTATGGTCGGTGACTGGTATAACTGATAATGACCAGGGATTTAAACATACATGTTGCTATAAATGAGGAATACTTTTTTGCTTATATGCTTACACTATCCAATAAATTATAGATGTAAGCATTTGTACCTAAATAAGAGCACATACATGTATTTGAATTATAGCGTAACAAGGCCTTTTACTTGAGGCATTAGTATTATTAATCGTACAATGATCCCATGCGCAGTCTTTGTTGTACTGCATTTCGCTGTATATGGACATTTTCAATTCTGTGAATCAGACTGTGTTTATACGGGAACAAAAAGACTTCTTTGTTTTGCTTAAACTGAAACTTCTCAGAAGCTTTTGCTGAAGCAGGAAAAGAATAAGCCCGTTGCCTGTTATTTACCAGCGCTAGGTTATATATATATATATATATATATATAAGTTCTCTTGTATAATTAAGAGAAAGGTGAGTCCAAATGATATTCTCTTATTTTATTCGGTCGGGAAATTCGGTCTTGTTTTCGCTCTCATATTCGTAAGTGACGAAATTTCAGACGTCCTCTTCCCAAGTCGAGTAGTGCTAAATTTGACCTTACATAGTCGGCTGTACTACGTACGCGTGAAATGACCACATCGGTGGATAAAAAATTGTGATTAAATTGAAAGCTAACAAAGACTTGATCTTTATGTAAGTATTTACCAAGCAACAGGGTTAAAAAATATGTCCGCATCGAAACTAATCAAGTCGTTCACCTTCTCAGTCTCAAACTATATCTTATGTCAGCGCTGAAAAGGAGACTAGTGAACATATTCCATATACTCGGCCAGTGACGCAAAGAGTAATGACAATTAGAAAACAAAGACGCAAAATTATGAAATTGAACTTTTGTTACTACTCTGTACAACGATATACTATAAATGTATTAATAAGTAATTTTTACTAAGTAAAAATATTATATTCAAATAGCTTTATATAGGCGTTCTTACGTCAATTATCATTTATGACCTTAAATAAAGGACAGGGAACCTCTAAAAACATTGTAACACAACTGTGACTCGAAGATCTATGAAGTTACTAAAAACGTGTCAGAGTACCTACAAGTAACATATAAAGCTTGAGGGTAAACTCTTGGCATTGTATCCTATAGCTCTTTGTGTTGTGTGCTAAAAAAAAGGGGACAACTTTCATGCCTATGCTAGTGTTTTAGGCGAAACTGATAACCGTTTTCCAGCCAGAAGCTACAGTAACACAGTGAACGGGAGAAACCAAGGAACCCAAGAAGCCGAGTACAGCGTAATTCATCATATGTTTACCTGTTGCATACCAGTAACATGCTCCGTGACCACACTACAGTCTCATGATTTGAGTATTTACGTGTGTAACGGACCTTTGCATAGCATAGTAAAATTTGGCTAAATTCTGTTGTGAACAAGAGGGCATTCGATGCCACAGATATTAATGAAATTGGTTTATTTGTACATTCACTAAGCTGCCAGTGGTTATCTACTGACGAAGAGTCGCTTTTATTCACTCTCGACCTGGGTGACAGAGTCGCGCTACACCGGGCCCTGCTGCTTTTCACTGGCGTCGTTACGGCTGACAAAGGAAAGGGCTATTCTTCCACGTCATATCGGCCAAAAAGCGATTATTACCGTCGCCAGCATAGACAGTTCCCGTACGTCGTAAACATTAAGGAGCGACAAACGGGCTTCAGACAGCGGCTGAATCATATCAAAACGCAGTGATAGCAGAAAACACTCGGTTAAAATTGTTCCATTTTGGAGGTGCTTTTTCTAGTTGGCCAGTGCGTTGCCGTGAGCAGCCGGTCATTTCGCTTTTCGTGTCACCAATGCACTAAAAGTGCTACAAAAAGTGTTTTAGCGGGGGAGGTTGACAGAAAACATATTTCTCTAGAGCAGTCGAGAGAGGAGGATCGATAGGGACAACAACAACAACACTTGTATACGCGCCAAGAGCCAATAAGACAAGGTGCTGAGAGCGTCATTTGCTGATATCGAAGCGTATGTCGGCAGCAAGCAGCTGACGTGGGAAGGACACCCGTCCACACTTTCTAATACAGCAAAAAGTGAGCCTGTCCTCATCAGCAACGAACTCACCGTCATGTGAGTGTGATAATTTTACAAGCGAGAATTTGTTCCTCGCTAGAGCAAGCCATGACAGAACTAAATTATATTGCCGTATCAATCCTGTAGATGTACACTATGCAATCAATAAAAGTAGCCTCTGACAAAGCTAGCGTCGACATTATTTTTAAAAACTTGTTCTGTGTTCGCGCACCATAATGTTAAAGTGGGAACTCATTTTTTACTGTTGCTTTCAGCCGATCAGAGAGGGCAGTCTTTCCCAAGCAGATTTTTCGGGATGTAGCACGACTTAAACACTTCGCTTTTTATGCTTTCGATCGACAGTCCAATTATTGGCCAGTTCGCTTTTAGTTTTTGCTTCTTATCAACCGTAATATGGCCTTACTAGCCTGCGCTTCCATTAACACCATGTTGATGTAACATGCTTGCTTTTATACCTCACTGATTAACCCCAAATCTTTTAAACTTTTCCAAGTCTTTTTATACGCACTAAAAATGATATAGGAGATTTTAATGTGTCCGAACGCTGCCTATCCGAAAGAAACAATAGACCAAAAATAGAGTTTCAAATTTTGGCGCGTAAGCGGTAGAAAATCATACCAGCTGCCAAACATTCGAATTGTTTGTAGGCACTATGCACCGGCGAGCTCTAACTCAACGAGTTAAACCCGGTAATGTTGTTTGCTGAATAATGAAACATTCCGACAGAAGATCTTAAGGATTCTTCCAACTTTGTAATGTGTCTGGTTTCATACAAGTAACCATATGTGCGGCATCGGATTTGCCTTGTGCCTAGGGAAATGCAATGAGTTGCCTTCTGGCGGTTGCTCTCACCACGTTCTCGACGAATCCACGCTAAATTTAATGCGTCGTCGCGGCCCTGACCAGTGGAATACGGTTTCATTGTTGGTGCCAGTGGGAACTGGTTTGTCAGTAAATGTTCACCTCTGGGCAGCTGTGCTAAGCCTACGGGGGAATGAATCGAGTGAACAGCCAGTTAAAGGACCAGGCGGAATACTCTGTTTTAATGGGGAAATATACAGCGGACTGTATGTTCCGCCAGAGATGTCCGATACAGCCGTATTAATTGAATCATTGTCATCGAGCTCTTCGCCATCGGCAGTGGCACAACTTGTGTCCTCCCTCAGAGGTCCTTGGGCATTTGTGTACGTTTGCCAGAAGTCTCGAAAAATATACTTTGGCAGAGACATCTTCGGGAGGCGATCCCTTCTTATTCGAAGGACAACATGTGGCTTTCAGCTTACGTCTGTAGCGCACGAGCACCAGCTTGGGGAGAACAGATGGGAGGAGTTACCAGCCCAAGGAGTGTATATATATGATATGCTTGTGTCCTCTTGGACTCTCATGCAATGGGATCGAACGCCATCAGGTAGCACTATTCATAACGTTTCATCGTGTGCCGCATTGCATGACGTCCCATTGGCTACGGAACATCTCACGTCTCCAATCGAAGTTGCTTTGCAACGAACGCCATCCACGCGGTTGGTCTCTATCCAGGGGAGCGCGGTCGACGTCTTCGGTGTCCTATTGGATGTGTACGAGAAAGAAGTAGCAGCATTTCATGACGCGTTACATAAGGCAATAAAGAGACGGGTTGAAAACATCTCAAAACGATTTACTGATATACCGGTAGGAATTCTGTTCTCAGGTGGAATTGATAGCACTGTTATAGCGGCGATCGCCCTTAGATCTTTTCCTGATGTCGCGTTCGAACTGATCAATGTGGCCTTTGAGCACCGAGATTCGCAAGGGCAGCCCAGTTTCAACACACCCGATAGACGAACTAGCATCGAGGCCTTCAAAGAGCTAGAAGCCCTCGATGGGGTTGAAATCTCAAAAGCTCGTTTACTCTGTGTAGATGTTTCATATGTCGAGCTCCAGCGTGCGCGGGCAGGACTTCATGTATCTAGACTGATACACCCAATGAATACGGTCCTCGACGATTCACTTGGATTTGCACTCTGGTTTGCGGCTCGAGGTCACGGCTACGACTACAAAACAACGAAACGTTACGAAAATAGATCCAAGGTTCTGTTACTGGGTATGGGTGCTGACGAACAACTCGGTGGGTATTCGCATCATGCCGCAAGTTTCAAAGATTGTTCGTGGTCATCGTTGGGAAACTGTATTGCGATGGACATGGATCGAATCTCTTGCCGAAACCTAGGCCGGGACGATCGTGTCCTGGCGGATCTGGGTAAAGAAAGCCGGGCGCCTTTCCTTGACGAAGACCTCGTTTCCTTCTTAAATGGACTTCCGCTCGATGCCAAAATGGGATTGAATCAGCCAAGGAATGTAGGCGACAAGCTGATACTGAGGTTGTTGGCCTATAAAATAAACCTTCGGGAAACGGCTCAGCGCGCCAAAAAAGCACTACAGTTTGGATCCAAAATAGCACACGTCGATCCGAAACGAAACAAAGGACATATTATATGTAATAGATTTGAGAAACACTGAAATACTTCTGTGCATATATGTGAATGTTTATAATGAAATACTTCTGTGCATATATGTGAATGTTTATAAGATGTTTAGTAAATATCTTTCATTACGTTACGGGAACATTACATTATTTAAGTTTTCGCAGATTTTAATAGGTTAGTTCACTATAGTAAAACTGTGCAACCCTCTTTCATTTCTGCAAAATAAATTTGCTATTTTAAAAATGATATCAACCTTTTATATATATATATATATATATATATATATATA
>MNPL01000233.1:0-16384 GCA_002081605.1 Tropilaelaps mercedesae
ATAATAATAATAATAATAATAATAATAATAATAATAATAATAATAATAATAATAATAAAATTAATAATAATAACATTATTAATAATAAAAATAATAATAATAATAATCAAAATGATTATTACATTAAAGAAATAAACGTTCCCACTTTCGACGCTTATTTACAATTCACCTACACGTAACAGTTTAGGAGCTGAATAATTGGTTAGGTCTTAAGTAAACTCTGAGTGACTACATTGAGCTTGTTTGTTCTCTTCCTTTTTGATCACAATGTTAATATTTTCATTCAGGTTTAGAGGAAGTAATTTTTATCCAGAACCGTTTCACTTGGTGGTCTTTTCTGAATCTGTCCTACTGTCAAAGATATTTTGATATTGCAAACTTATTTTCTTTATCTATGATCTTTATGAATTTTAGTGCCTACGGGTCGTTGATTGGTTGATAATATATTTTTATGGTCCAAACGTACATGAACTATCGAAAAAGTCGGTGATCCGTTTTGCATCCGACACGATACTTGTCAATAAAGTACACAGCTGAAAAATTACGATTATGCCCGTAAAGTTGATACAAAATAATAGGAAAAAATCCGTGAACAAATTTCAACTTCTTGTATATTCATTACGTTTCCGAAATAAATATTTGGATCCGCTTTTATCGTCTGCAAGAACAAAAAAGTTTTGGCGAACGTTGTGTCATCCTTCCCGTTTGTACACGAAAGGACGTCCTGTGAACATGTTGATACCGCTTACGTGCCAAAAACGTCCAGGTACCACACGTGCAATAGACGAGTGTATGACTTTTGTCTAGAGCTCAAAGGACGGAGCGAACCTTTACGCCGACTAAGAATGCACTGAGTGTACGCTCGGCCATGGGTCTTATTGGCTAAGGAGTGTGGTTGTCGTATTAAGCTCGTACATTGCCCTGTTCAGACTTCTTTACACATCAAAGTCAATGGTTTCTAAGGTTTTCCTCTTTATCTACTTGTTTATATATATTTACGTAATTCACTTGGATTATACTCTTCATTTTTCCAGCCTTTGTAAAAGTGTTATACACTCCATTGAATTGTATCAGAGAAGTACGCACTTACTTTCCGTCGGGAATATTGTCTTACAACCGTTATACTATGAATGCTAATAATAATAAAAACACTAATAATAAAAATATAATAATTATGATAATAATACCAATACAGGTCTGGCTGTTAGAAACGATGTTGCTGGACTATGACGTTGCACACATGTGCACGTTGTGGACTATCACGTGTTGGCCCTTATTTACTGTTTGTCTGCTTATCACACTCCTGAAAACACTGCTAATGACGCATTGGTTCTATTCTACAATAGCACAGCGAGAGCTAAGGTCTGCCACGTTACGCACTGTCGTGTAACATAAGCATCATCGACGTCAGTCAGCAACAAACAATCTATGCTCATCTACACCCCTATTCAATAATACGGAAATATTTTGTTTGATCGTCATTTTTGGATCAAACGATAACTGAAATAGTGGCGTTTGACTTGATTCGCACATTATATATGATTCCGATTTGTTTACGGCCGTAAACAACAGCACTTTGTTAAAAATTGTAGAGTACGCTCCGTGTAGAGGGTAGATGCCCTGAATGTAGTTAATATTCGAACGTATTCGCAAATTACATGAGTAAATGTTTATGTGAACAGCAGTCTATATATATTGTAGATATATATTGAAGATTCTTATAAAAACCAAGTCTATGTTTTAACCGAGTCTACTGATCACTTGTTGATTGATACTAGTTCGACGGTTATTGTATATTTTTGTATACCCATTACTCACTACATACCTCTATATATAAGATTTATAGTGCTCTGTTAACTATTCTTCGTAAAAGACAAAAATATTTTTTGAAGACGCATGACGCTTTTATAGGCCAGTTTGCGGGGGTTTCCCTATATTATCAGACTATTAGGCCGAACGTCCACTTGCTCATCTGTATGTAATAACTTCTGTTAACTCCAATGCTTTAGTTTTTTCGGTTATTCTGCTATTACTATAAACCTAGGAATGTATTATGTTCTATATTAAGGTGAAGGTGAAACTGTGCGGTTGGAATGTTAAATATTGTGAATACATATTTATTACATATTGTCATAAATATATTAAATACATAAATTTAATATATTTATGACAATAATCACAGTTAAAAAAGGATGTGCGAGAGCGAAAATTGTAGTGTAGACCATAAACCATGAACATTTGACAAGTTTTCATATAAATTTGTTTTAGATGTAAAAACAAATTCACAGGTTGGGTGCCCTAATGCAAATGCTGAATATTAGCTTCCAAAGGATAAAAAATCATTTTATGGCGATCTTGCTGTGACAGCCAAGGTTAACATTTCACAATCAAAATTGTAGCAATGGGGGTCCTACATAAAACAATAAATGCAATACATATGTAATATAAAAAAATATGGCACGTTTTAATCGTGTTTCAGTAAAACCGTTAAAACATGATATTGTTATAAGTAAGCATTCGCTGATTATTTATAGAACAAATTCTTGAACGAAACTAACTAATAAGGCAACAGTGGACCTTTATAGTGACAGGAATGGATCACTCTCTCTGCGTTCGTTTCGAAGCCATTTAAAATCCTAATTGGATTGGTGACTACATCATTCAAATATCTTAGCCTTTTAAATACATCCTATGAGATCAACAAGTTTCTGGCCGTCCTATTCGACACCACGTAACAGTTATATCAATATGTTATAATAATATGTGCAAATAATCATCATCACATCTGTCATTGTGAGGCCATAGTAGTCTGTTTTTTCTCATTTGAAGCAAAAGCTTAATTCACGCACAGTATAGTCAATACACAATTTAACAAAGAATCTCTATAATGACCAAGAATAAGACTATATTTTCAATACATTTACTCCTAATAGCATACTCACTAAAACGATTCTACGCGCTCTCTACAGCTTTACTTCCAGGCCTTAAAGAAACTAAATAACCAACAGTAAATCAACCGCACTGGCAACCTATATTCACTATCTAATCAAGAAGACGGGATACATACAATGCTTAGCACTGTATCAAATATATATATGAGAGTGCTATCTATTTATCTAGTATCTGCTTGCTTATGTTGTTTCCACTCTGTTTATGTGTTTCTAGAAAACTAGTGCCAAGTAAAAAACAATAATATGCATACTAAAAAATAATATGATTGTCAAGGTTCGCGTTTACTTGGACTGTACAAAAGGTTGGTTAACTTCGATCTTCAATTTTAGCGATTAAAAATTTAAAAATATACCTTTAGTACCTTTAGAACTGACATCATTGCTGTCTAATACTGACTTAATTGTATCGTTTACAGCCAAATGGAATAGGCTATTTCCCGAAAACTTTTAAGCAAATTATGGGCACTGCAACGGATAATGAGCACTAAGAGCTCTGCCCGTGATACGTTTTTACAATCAGGGTGATCCACTAGCTGGGTGCGGACCAAAATGAGGCCAAGTGCTAAAGACCATTAATTATGACAAGTTCTGCGCTGTTATAATGTCTTATCGATATAGAATAGTCATGGACGTATTTTTTGCGACTTAGAAACGCTCATGAATCTATATCTTATAACAGCTGACTAATATGTTCTAATTGAACTTGCGGAGCCACATTGAACATCTTGTCAGAACCTGTTTAATAATAATAGAAATAATAATAATAATAACAATTGAAGCGTCAAGTGGAAAGTGCCTCTGGAAATATGTTTACTTAATGTCTCCAATGGCTTAAGTAGTTCACAGATAGCCGTGGTGGCATTAAAACTCAACTAAGCTATTCTTAGTGATAATTTTTCTCCTTTTCTCTACGTAATCAACTCACATTAGTGTTATGTTATAATTTTAAACTAAATATACGTATAAATGTATGGAGCAAAACCCGTGAATATATTTCGTCGATGTGCGATAATTAGCAGGATCATCTGATAGAAATGGAAGCGATATAAGCCACTTACTAATTATTTTACTAGCCATTTGAATTTAAGCTTTTTTTGCTGAGAATTTTGCTGAGAGGCAAGAGTGATCCATTTCAGCTAGCCATATTTTGATCAGCTATTGCTTTCGAATCTAGTGAGTTCGAATGACCATATTTTACTGTGTTTTAGAAACACCATTCTTGATTACTTATATACCGGAATCAACGTTACAGGAATCTCTAGAAGGTTGTATATTTATCAGTTGCACTACCTACAACAATTTGATCACCAATACCCTTTCAGAAAAGTTCATTATTGATTGTTCTGTTGCAGGTGAAGTACTACACGATACGCTACATGTCTGCTCAATTGGTATGGAGTGAACTCATAAGGAACCTGTTTTGTATTTTTTTAGCATCTGCACTTCTTTGGAGATTGGTTTGCAATCGGTATCGTAAAGAATGTCAAATTTGGCCGACAGGCCTTTGGTTGCGCAAAACGTTTTATGATTACACTAGTTCGTTTGACGGTCCAAGTTACTGATTTGTGATTGCCTCCTCGGTGATTTTTAATATTAAAAATTTCCAACATGAAAATTGTGGTGCCAATATTTCAGGATGCATTCCAAAACAGCATCTCTGTTTAAGAGTGTCGCCAATTGGCGATGAACTTGCACATCATTAGCAGCGGACAGCAGTAAGAAGCTTCATGATAACGTGTAGATTATTTATTTAAAAATGATATCCTCACTCTAATTTCATTATTGATTAAAAACGCCTTTATCCAGTCTGGTTTTAGATTTATAGCTGATCAAATTTTGATAAGGTTAACCTAATAAATTACTATAATACTTTTCAAAAATATCCCTTGGATATAAAACACTATTCTGAATGTTTCAAATCATAGCTGTCTTATGGTTCAATTCAGCCTCTAAACCTCCTTTTTTACCGAAGCAAGCGTCTTCAGGACTGACCATCAAAGAATACCAAAGGCTGATTATGTCCTGACATTACTATTCATCTGAAGTGTTAACGGCGATGCCGTTCGATTCGAAGCAAACCGCGTCTTTACTTTTCGCTGTATTGTAGGATACCACTCTGAGAAAAATGACAGTGTTTCAACAGATCGACAATATAAGCTCCTTTCTAGCAAAATAATTTTTCAATAAGTTAGTCTCTTAGAGAGGTAGTGTACCATTAGCGTTAACTACAGCACAGTTCATCACCATATATTATAATGGCAGTTCAGTCAACTCCAAGGTGTATGGCATTATAAACCAATTAATCTTTTCCATAGAAAATCTAACGAATTCCATCAGTATCACGATAAGCGCAGTCATGTTTTGATGTCACCGTTTTCGTCCCACTTACTCTAGATTCGGATTTAATTCGACGGAAAGAGAAGGAGACAACAACAGCAGGAATAACAGGAGCAGTGATGAAGCTGCCGCTCCTTTGATATACGGCGCCTAATGAAGCTTCATTATAAGTATACATTTTCTTCAGTTGAACTCTATATTGTTTTATTTGTTCCTAAGTTCTTTAACTGAACGTATGCAAACAGTAGTTGGATTATATAGAGAAGCCACAAATCTGTCACATATGTACAGGAAGGCGGAGACCCCAGGAGGAGGCCCTTCCATTGCACTTCAGAAGGGCTGAGACCTGCCATTCTCCCAAAGTGGGAAAGATTCCGTATTCCCCAAGTGGCACGTAAAAATATCAATTTATTCTCTAGGATTTCATATCGTATTCTGTAGAAATAAAGGAAAGCAATAATAATAAGCGATAGACAGCTATTGCACAATTTTTTAATAGCTCCTTCTGCTCATGAGTGCGCTAAGTTAGGATCTAGTTACAAGCATAGTGCTAAGTAGCCACATTAGGTATCTCCTTCATTTGTCGCATTATTCAATCTACCTCTCTTTCACTCTAGCATTCATTACTACCGTTTGAAACCACTTGAAATCACCGTCAATTGAAACTGGCTTAATAAAAATAAAATATTCAGCCACCACTGGGTTCGAAACTAGCATCCAAAAGTTGACAGGTTCGCGCCTTACACTGCGACTGTGGCAGCTTTAAAAGTTAAAGCATGTTATATTTCACTTTGTAGTTTTGAGCAAAGGATAGCCCACGTTTTTGCTTATCCGGATAGTGTGTTCTTTATTAACCTGCCGTCGTGAATTCTACGAACCCTAAAAAGAAAGTCAACAGTTTATTGTCGCTGATTAGAAATTTCTCGAAAATAACGATCTACAATTAAAAATAAATATATACATGTATATAAGCACCTACCTGTTGCTGGAACAAGCTAGCAATCGAGCTAACTTTAGAGCCCAATTTCTTGGGTGGAGGATGAACCATTGTCGAGCCAGTTCCGCTTGCCCCAGTACCACACGAGCTTCCGTTAAGCTGAACAAGTGGTGACTGTGCAAGCTGTTTCGGTAATGTCGTACAACTGAGACTAGAGCTCGGTCGGTTACTTGGGTTAGGGTTTATCGTTTGGTTGTTTAATGCGCTTTGACTGGGATAATTGCTGCTAGCAACGGTTGAATGATGAACGTTGTTGTGGTCCTTTTCAGAAATTGTACCGCTGCCTGGACCACTCGAGTCTCCACCTCCTGCTTTTGAAGCGATTCCTGGAGAACCTTGTTGCTGCTGATGTTGAATCCAGCCTGTGCGCGATCTGGATGCAGCCACTATCGAAGATCGAACATCGGCCATGCTAAACAATAAAACATGAAAATAAGAGGACATCGTATTATACTCTAAAAATCAAAATTAGAAATAAGCTAACTTTGATTGACGTTAAGTTAACGTACTGAAGACTAACGCTTAATTTTATGAATACGAGGGCACGATTGTAGTAATCAATATATGTTCACCAAAATTTCAAAACATCTTAATTTTATCCAGTAAGGCTGTCTGCGTTGCTAAACCGTTTAGAGGTCAGTATGCATTTCTCCAATAAAATGAAACTAAGATTCTTGCTAAGGTATTTGTATAGGGCACCTGTGTGCGTGTCAAATAAAATGCAAAGAAATAATGTTTACATGAAATGATACCTTTAGTTCCTTCTTGTGTTCTGATGTCAACATTTCGAACGCCAGATGCTCTTCCGGGGAGAGCACAAAATATATTTGTACGTCTAGTTGGACGATTTTTCATACAATCGCGTGCTTATCCCTACGCACTGCTATAACATACATACACCTATTGTCGATGCAAATATGATATATATTCTAATAATATATTCTATCCGTTCAACAGTTTTGCTACAAAATGAATACTGCTAACGCTTGTAAGGCCCTATTTCCATCTCCTGAGAACTTCAAGCACTTCAGCACTACGTATACCTACAAAACTTCCCTGGCAAAACATAATTATGTTGAATAGAACCCCGCCACCAGCCTAATGTTGTGGCTATTCTATTGTACTGAAAAAATGAAATGTTTAGTTTGTCAATACAACATTCCACTTGGAAAAAAGGAAAAATCCCGGAAAAGTTCCGAATTTTATTCTATTTTACCAAACCTAAGTCACCTATGATACTATTTTAACTCAGTGAATGGGTGTTGACAAAACCGGACTTGTGTCTAGAACGATTTCGATATTTCTCTGACAAGAATGAAAGGGCCCACGTTATTTTTGGTATTAAATATATATTAATAACATCTACAAGCACGGAAATATAGATGATCACACATTATAGTATTAAAGTGCCAAGTTTACCTATTTTTGTATATAAAATATTTCAATTTGTCCACAATGAAAAAATATAGTACGCTGCAACACTGTTCCCAAAAATATGAGAAAAGTATAATAAAATTCTTATTTTTGTACAAATACGAATAACATCAACCTTCAGTCTGAAAGCTTCGCAAAATAAAATTTTCATTTCAGTTTAAGCTCTGTGCACCTAAAATTGTTTGAAAAGCACAGCAGATCAGTGACTAGACGCTTCCAGTTACTACAAAATTCTAAAACGTCATTCATATGTATTTCAAAATACGCTTGGGATTTGCAAGCACCCTCGCATGACAAATACAATGACGTAAGTGGCTTCTATTCATTCAACGTGTTGCAAGTACGAAGAGCTCCTATGATAGTCAACATTCCTGTGCATGCAGTAGGCCCATTCCGCCTGGCTTTGTTGAAACATAACGCGCGCTAAATAGATTTTTTTACACAAAAATTTACAAACAAAGTGAACAGATAGTTAGGAAGTTTGAATAAAAACGCAAAATGTTGATATGAATACACATTTCACTGCTCATTATAAAAGTTGTTTTTTCATCTATTGCATATCGATTTTCTCGAAGAGCGCAGAGGCAACCTACAATATAGTCAAGATTTCGATAGTTGTTGACTGCAGAGAAAATCGCCAGCAAGCCTTTTGTTATTTTTTTAAAATTACGAGTTAATAAATAATATATGAAAACAAGATACCCGCACCTCATACAAATCTAATGTAAGCCAAAATGTTAATGAGATTAGTAGTATCTAATGTGAAATGAAATTTTAAAAATATAAAAATCCTCAGTTTAGTATATAGACTGATGTAATAGTTATTTTACCCTAAAAACTACGATTTGTGGACGCCTAACCAAAGGCATACGAGATGAAATAAGTAGTGGGTAGTACTCTAAGAACGCAAAAGAGACAAGGATAGAAACTGATATATTTGCTGAGATCGGGTTACTCAATATTATATACCTGACAACTTTATACGTACTTTGGTGTCAAGCGAAATTAGAGTTGCAGAGCCTACAAGACGGCACTGTAGGCTGCAACGAATTCACTAACAATGACATGCATTGATTAAGTAAAACTACAATCAAATTTACGGCGAATGCCAAAATGCACATAGTACTTATGTTAGCATTACCGAAAGATGAGTCGGAGACTGGTTAGCCAATGAAACTGGTTAGCCAATGTCGGCGACAGCAAAATACTTCTCGAATCTTTCAACTTTCCAAGCTGTTATTCCTTTTTATTTTTGTTAGAACTAACTCGCAGCCAACATTTAACGGCTACGGTATCGCTTTTGCATTGTTTCATGAGGCGGATCTCATAATTGTAGGTGTGCAATGACGCGATTCGAACTCATGTACCTCGGGTCTTTCTCTGCTGTTACTCCTCTTGCGATTAGGGTTTATATACGTTTCGAGGTAGAACTCTTAAATACTATTTGTACACTTGCAGTTAAAGGCCGCAAATACTTTTCCAAGAATAGCAAATGTTGTATAGATAGTCGGGAGATACTAGTAAGGCATTAACATATAGCTATGTGACATTCTTCAAATACAAGCTTACGTACGATACAAATATAAATATTTTAAAAACTACTGTCAATCTTCAAAATCTAATAGGCACAAACGGCTCTCATTGCGCACCATAAGTTAAATGTTTGGAATTTCCAAGTGGACTATGACGCACCGAAATAATACGTTAGTTTCAACCCAGAAAATTACAGGATATAAATTAGATCATAAATGTTCGTTACTAACTTATACACCTTCCGTGGTTTTGAGTAATATAAAACATTCAAATGTTATCTCATGAGAGTATAATTAAGCTAAATCTGAAGCTTGTATTCAACCACGTTGCTGACCGCAAGCTTTTACGTACGCCTATTTCACTTGGTCAGCGCTTAGTATCAAATTGGGTACATCGTATCTTTATCTATATTTATGATTTAGTTATATATATAATAGCACATCCTAGTTAAAGGGATCATTAAAACGTTACTCTCGACTAGAGCAGGTGGTGACGGTAGCGCTATTTTTACATCTATGTGCTTTTAATGGTCTAACTTCAATTTTATAAAAGTACATAATGATACAACCCCACAAACAACAATGATATGAAATTAGAAGAAGAATTTTTAAATTAAGTAATGACTGTGTTGTAGACACGTAAATCATAGCGGCAACACGTTTTTTTTAATTATGGAAAATGGCAATATCTAATAGCTAAGTAAAACAAGATCAAGTTTAAAAGATCTCATTTATAAGGCTTACATAGGGCCGTCAAAACCTCCACCATTCCTTTCTGCGCAGGTCAGGCGACAATGATCCCCTGGTTTTATTTTATTATTACAACAACAACACAGCTGCAGTAGCAGAAACATTTATGCGCTGCTATCCTCTGATTAACCCAAATTGTGCCTATCCCCACACTTAGTTTTGTGGCGCAAAAAGCTTCAATTGGCGCCTCGCACATAGGTCCAAAGCAGGACCACAAGTTTTGGCTACACAGCCTTCTGAAGGCTAGCTAGATGTAGTCAATCGTTCGTGATTCTACGACAGTCAGATAGATTAAACATTTAAACAAACCAAGCGAAGCAGTAAGTCAGCTACTAGCCATATGAAGCCCAGTCAATAGCTCGTATCAGCGGCAAAATAAGTAGAACAAGCTGCGTTATCAGTCGCAACTGCTGTTGTAGTGGGAGACCACCGCCTTTGTTTAGATGATTTGAGCGACGGCGGCGGTGGCGGCGGCGGTGGCGGCGGCGGCAACAACAAATGAGTGCATCCGAAATGGCGGAACCAGCAGCTTTAGCAGCGATGCTGATGTGCTAAAATCTTTTCGGCTATAGACCATCACGTAGTTTGGCTTGGATAGACCGGTTTAAATGATTAAGCAATGAAAATGACTGACTGCCATCAATGGCTTTGTTTCAAACGTTCAGTCGTAGTAACGACAGTCAGTGGTAGCGGTGGTATATTTACTGCCACTCTTTCACTTCTACCAAAAGTCCGCTCCGCTAACTTGCAGCAATAGACAAACCGTGTGCGGCAGTATTAACAATTTGGTATAGTTAGTGTTGTTGTTATTGTCGTTCGCTGTTGAGGCACCTACTTCTTTTTCTCCTATGGTAACATAGTCTACCCCTCTTTTCCAAACATGTTGCACAAACAGATTTTATTCCACCGGATGGGGAGCATGTCTATTGGTCACGCTATAATTTGAAAAGATCATTCTTTTTGCTGTCCTTGTGGATACTTTCGATAAAGGGTGACTAAATACACAATGACCCACAACAGTAACAAAAAAAAACAAGTGAATCGGTCAATAGAAACACGCAACATTGAACTGTTTAGTGAGTGCACATTTTGTGTGGAGAATGCAGAAGACCTAACCGGGGGTTCGATGGGAAAGAAGAACTCAACAAAGCGTGTATAACGTTTGTTCAACTAAGCGAATCAGGTTCGCCTTAATGATGGCCCTCAGATCAGATGTCGAATGAAACAAAAGATATACACTCGGACAATTCTTACCAGTATATTTTGAAGATTTTTTTTGTTTTTGTTGGTGAAAAAGGAAGCAAACCACTAATGGCATATTGGACCACCACTGTCTGCAAATGGCTTTGTTGTTTTAAGGGCGATTTATAGGGACACACACCACCTGCAAAAAATATACCAAAATTCAGATAAATACAGAAAGCGGATTGTGAACAAAAACAAAAATATTGCAAAACAGAGGAATGAAAGCATGCTTGATTTCTAGGCGTCGCGTTAGATATGTAATTTCTTGGAATAGTCACATCTTAAAACTGAGACCGCAATTTGCAAAAACGACCTCTGGGATCAGCAGAGTGAAAACGCTTCAACTGTAAACATAAATTCTTTCAGATTAAAAATGGAAAATAGCCCAACGTACTTTGATCTTAATTACACTGATAGAATTCGACTAACACGCAGGTTACACAACAGAGTGACCCAGACCACCTGTCTTGCACAACCAAAAAACATCTGGGCCCATTATTTACATACTCATAACATACTCCCATTACCCAGTACATCGATTTTGTGTATCCTATTTATTCCTATTTATCTTTATGTCACTATTTGTAAGATTAAAGATATAATGCGAACGTTAATGGAATTGAGAAATTTACTAATGGTATATGAGGCAGTAACACAAATATATACTTCTTAATAAGAAATCGGGCCAAAACCGGTTTGCTGTTCAACTATCAGCTATACGGAACACTTTACCACAGATCATTAGGTCGGTTGATGTTTAGTTCTCCATGCAAGTCCAAATAAAAGAGTTTCTTCTTGAGACGGCATCCTCTTGACTCTCGTTATGAAGAGCTAAAAATAAAAAACGCCAAAAGTTGGTCATATATAACATTTTTTGTTACTACTACTCGGAGTCCTCTCTAAAGCTTTAACGAAAAAAGCGCAGCTTTCCTACAACAGTTTGCTTTAAGAGATTGGAACGCTATTTATATCTACCTCAACGTTTTCAAGGATAGCTGTCAATGCTCATCGTAGTGTTCACGAAGTTCAGTCACATTATAAACGTCTGTGAATAAAAATCAATAGGAACTGTAAGAAGCCTTAATAATAGAAAAGCACTAGTGCAATAGCTGTCAAGTGAGCTAAAAAAAGACCCTAATCAAACTAACGAATTAGGGAACGAATTAGAAAACTTGTTTTTTCCTTCCCGTTCCGACCTCAAATAAGGTCCAGTGTATTAAGGCTATACATTTAAGCAACTTCAACATAATTAAAATAATGCACATTTATCCCTAAGAATTAAGGATTTTGCGAATATATTTTATGCTAAGAATTTTAGCGGGGCTTATCACTTTGTAACATTTCGTAAAACGCTGATGTGGAACTCTTGTCTTCAATATGAAGCTTTTCCTTCGTTCCTTAGATAGTACCCTATTTGCTTTTAACCGCGCAATTAGGCCGCCTTTACGCGCGCACTTCCCGCAGTTAAGCAGAATCATCGTCTACGAAGTAACAACCTGATTTTGGTGCTCATTTGGTTTATAAAGAAAGTAACCAACTACTTCCAGGACATTACTACTTTCCGCTTCTCTATTTGCTTTCCCCTGCTCGCTAACGCTTTCGTCGGTATCATTTGCCTTTCTCAGCTTTAAATGAGACTTTTTAAAATTTTTCTTACTTTGACAAGTTTGAGTATGTAGCACAAAAACTATCGCATGCTAAATACGAAGCCAACCAAGAATGCATGCATTATAAGTATGAAACTGAATTAGACTTATATGCTTTAAATTTTGCATGCAAGCAGTTTTTAGCTGGCTCATGTTTTTTGTTTAAGTTATATTTATAAGCTTTAATAAAAGCAGCGTTTTAGCACTTACTTTGAGATATTTACTGTGCAAAATGAACAAAAGAGAATACTTAGTGAACAAAATTACGGTTATTTTTAGATAGAGTGAAATACTTATTAGAGTGAACGATTTATGAACGCAAATTAATCTGCCAAGGTTCCATAAACTTTAGTTGACTCTGTAGGAAAGGTATTTGCTCTCACTTAATTGAGTCTGCTGAGTCTATCGTTTTCATCTAGTCCTCATATTGAGTGAAACATGAAAAACGCAAGTAATTGACACTTTAAAATTAAAACAAAGGCGCAAAATGAAAATGTGGGACTACTTTGACATATGTTTTACATGAACAAATCGTTTTCATCATCGAAATAAAGGCCACCGATGTGCATCAACCTCAAATGAGCAATGATAAGAATACCTCTGCCATTACGTTATTATTAAATAGAAAATGTCTTGTATTTTAGTCTCCGTTGCCAAGATGGAACAATCGTTTACTCTTAAAGCGTAAAATACACAAATCCGCAAACAGCTCTCCAGTATCATCAGAACCTAATTTGTTAAAATCTGGTTCAACATTAGAAAGTACGTACACGTTTTGGGAAATCGTCATGGCGGATGTACGGGTACAAAGGGCCTGTAGAACATTTTCATTTGGCCCCAGTAAGTCTCGTTTGTTAACAATCGTCTTTTCTTGTGTGTTTAATGCTTTGCATTTTAATCACTAAATTATTTTCAAGTTCGGGCGTATTACCTCAACCTTTAAGGCAACCTAGTTAAAGTAATTATAATACAAAATGCAAAGGTACGTCAGCATATTTCGCATGTCCATGTATTCACTCAGCAAATATATTCATATAATTAGAAGAGACTCCTCGTACAGGTAGCGGAAAGGTGTTTATTTAACAGCCACCTCTAGTTCTAATGCTGTCATGTCCAGATGCGACCAGCTTTTCCTCCTACTGCTAGTGTTTCTTCTGCAACTATCGCTAGATGTCTTTGTTCATCTTGATTTGCATCAGACCTCGTGCGCCGTTTGACGTATTGTGATATATGGTGTAGCAGCAAAGATTTTACATGTGATACTCAAAATCAACCTTATTATTACGCAAGCTTTCTTGCGTAAAAGGTAAACAGAATGCCAGCATAATGCATAACATTAACAGGGCTTCCTTATATTTGACCATTAGGCTCTTCTCAAATCGTTGTCGGAGATCTAGTTTGTATATGTATAACGCTATAAATAGATAAGATGAAGCGACTCGCCACACGCCTGTTCTAAAGACGTTTATCGAAACACTTGCAACGCTCACATTTAAACCTGTGTCTCCACCCCTTCCCCTCTTCGACAGTTCTGCAACGAACCGAGGTCTCTACCAGACTACGTAGAGCGTACGTTGTGATCAAATTGAAAAAAAGTGCACAAAGAAGTTCAGACTTAATAGAAGTTTTCCCGCCTGCAGCTTATCTAATAGTCCAATAATTATAAACTTGTAGACTTATACTAAACGAAAACAACGATTTGCATAATAATGACCCGATCGTAACCTTTGTCCTATATTTACTATGTAAACAAGATGTAACGCCAGCATTCAGTGCTTGGTTTCTTGGAACATCTCCTGTGGATAATTACGCAAATGACCCACTGGACGTATAATAAGCGAATTCAGTTTTTATATTTTTGTTATTGATAAGGAAAGTTCTTAAAAGGGGGTAGTTGAAGTGCACATATTCGACCATTCTTATTTTGGCACACATGACTCATTTAACGTTTGTTGGAATTAACCACGGGCAAAAGTGCATAAAAGACATTTTGAGCAGAAATTAATATCAAGAGAAAATTGTGTATTACATTTCATAATATCAATTATGTATTTACAGTATCTGCTGTGCTTAAAGTAATCATCAGGATTCAGAGTTCGTCACGTAGCTGACGCGCTTCCATTGGTTGCCAGTGGTGAGATTTTTAGCTGTTCTTCACTAATTTGAAATCTATATAGCCATAAAAGCTTTTGAATTAATATTAGGGTATTGAAATTGTTGAATTGTACGCACACGTAAAAAAGTGTCCAGGGTATAATGTGTTAGGAACATATAGTGCCAATAGCTCACAGACGCTTAAACCTAAACATAACTAAGGGAGAATAACGCTTTTGGTGGCCCAGCTCTGACGAATGCATTTGTATCAGTAGAAAATGTGATAAATACAAAAAAACATTAGTTTGAACAAGGTTCTAATCCGTTTTGAAAGATTAAATTCAAAGGTGGGAGGAACGCATGCTCATCGCCATAACTTGCATTAATATATCCGAAAAAAATAAAGCTAGTATTTAAAAAATGGTGAACAATTCATGCTGCTTCTACGGAACTGGAATATTACTAAACACTACATAATCATGCAAAATGAGGCAAGACATAAATATTTCGTATTGACAGGCCTGTAAGCATCGCTGAGCAGACTTTTTGCAGTTCTACCGTTCCCTTAAAGTCAATCTGCTAAATTACCGATGGCTCACTTGCCTAGCAGCGTTTAGTTGGACTAACTTTCGCCGATTTAACAAAGCACAAAAAAACAACGTGTTCGGCCCGAATACAGTTTTCCTGCCTGATTATGATTCCTCTTCTTCTAGTCGACCTTATCATCAGCTTGGGAATGTCAATGAACGAATCACTAGCCTGGGACGTACTTTTGGGCTCCATTTGCTCTAGTATCAGTTAGTAAGCTTGTAAACGAGTTTTCCTTCCAAAGTACCATTGTATCCGCTTGTTGACGAATATAACATTACGTTGATACCAGAATCGATGTATCGGCTCTGCTTCTTACAATGTTCCACCCGTATACCGTATATAATTTTATTCAACTCTATTTGTACACGTTTGACGTTTTTCATGGTTAAATTCCTGTTCGATTCGGATCAGTATTTCATAATATCTTGGACTGCGACTCAGGGTGCATACGCTCGTATAGTTACGGTCTAACTGGACTTATATGTTAAAATTTTGCAGTCTACATAAACACCTTACATTCACAGTTACCAAAATGGCCAAATTACTTAGTTAACCTTGATAAACTCCAAGTCAGTTCAAGCCAACATTACTTCAAACTTCGAAATTATGCATTGGTGCTCCAAGAAATAACAGAAATATTCTTAAGCTGGCTCGTTACGATTTTTAAATATTTTTTGGATTAGCTTGGTTACTCAGAACCGTGCGAATGTTGCTCATACACATATATATATTTATATACGGGCAACTCGATGCATATATATATATGTATATATATATATATATATATATATATATGTATATGTATAT
>MNPL01000234.1:0-14717 GCA_002081605.1 Tropilaelaps mercedesae
ATTATTATTATTATTATTATTATTATTATTATTATTATTATTATTATTATTCTTAATAATAATATTAAATAATAACAACTATTATTAATATTATGAATCTCTCACTAAAATAATTATCTATTGAGATTTACATAAATAACCCTTCAGTTGCGTAGAATAAATAATGCGCTACATATGAGCAAGATGTACCAATAAAATATAATACCCACATACAACTCATATTGACTTATAAGAAACAACTCCAGGTTAAGTTAGGTAAGGTTAAGGTTAAGTAAGGTAATCAAATTACCTGCTTTGGCAAAGAAGGCGTTATACGCTCGATAGTGGATTCTGACTTCTGTAGCCAACTTTGTGTGGCAAATTAACGAATTCGAAATTCGGCATGGGTCCTTCTCAAGGTAACGACGATTCAAGTTTCGTGACGCAAAAACTTCTATTTTTATTATAAAAAAAGTGCGTTATGAGATTTTCCCTACATAGATCGCTACAGGCGCTAATTTTAGAGTAACTTTATACGTCGTTAAACTTATGAAAGTTGATGATTAGAGTCCACTGTAGGCCGAAATAATTTATTATAGTTTCTTTTCGATCAACATAATCTGGGAACGTAGCGGTTGACTTAATCGGACTTTATTAATCCGTGCTTTAGCAGCTGTTAGGATAACAGTAGTTAAGCTTATCCAGATAATCTCCCACTCTTCGGCATGGAAGCCCCAGCGGCCTAAGAGTTAATCGCATGGGCTAATGCAATTGGCATTGTACTCTCTATTACCCTTTATGATATCTTTTAAATGGTTGATATTTCTGAATTCATTACGTGATTCCACAGACGTCTTCGCCACACTATTCTTTTTTTAACAGTTGCTGCTGGTGAAACAATGCCCTACGGTGGACGTTATAGACATTGCTTAGTTATGCAAAAGATTAAGTTTCACATGGAAAGAATAATCATTTTTTAACATCGAAGCCGTATATTCTCCCCTCTGCTATACTGAGTATCTGCCTTAAAAACTGCCTTAAGAGCATTTTAGTTGAAAAAGCGACACAGACTGGCAAACCCTGTCAAAAATATTGTCAAAGCCATTGAAATACTTTCTTTATGGTTGGCAAGTGACCTACGGTTCGTGGTATAAGGCACATCTGTGGGAATAAGTGGGCCTTTGTCAGGGATAATCCGCCCGTAGCTGCTAAGCCGAAAACTCGTAACATGGAATTAACTCACTAGTGCAATCCATAAAACCGAAGGGTCAAATGATATATCGTAGAATCCGTCAGCTAAATGGAATGCCTCAGGAATGATCGTATCTCCCTCCGTAGAGGGATAGTATTAAAACGGCGGTTCTTACTCAATGATAAGGTCTATTAGCAGATAAATTATGTCCTACCTCTTAACACATGTATGATGTAGTAGCTTAAAGGACAATATCTGTAGTAGACAAAAATGATAATATTGGAGACGTCCGTCAAAAATGAAAACCGGCTATATTTTCATTGCACTGTACCTAATATTCTATTTTGAGTAAGCTTTTCACAACGAGGAGCCCTATACGAGTTTCAAATCAGGTGGTGAAGGAAATGTGTATGATCTTCGGTTAAACTCCAAGTCGGTTGACACGACCCTCTAAAGTCGTCTCTCATTTTTAGCTAGTACACACGCGATTAACCGTGCTCTTTTTAACGGTCCATAGACCTAACTTGGCTTCCAGGCTACCGCATGCCGCATCTCCAGGAACTTATTCGGAGCTGTTTTTACAAATCCCAGTTTGTCACATAACGGCGTCCTAGGTCACGTGCGTTACCTTTAAGACACGGGCACTTTTGTAGCAATTGACCAGAGCGTCTCGTGTAATACGCTAAAGTCGACCTGTGGAAGCAATCGAAGCAGACAGTGATCAACCATTGCGCTTCCTAGACGCTTTAACATAGCTTACCATACTATACGTGTTTTATAATTTTTAGCTAATTTGTTTTTTAGCTTCATTTTATTTTCCTAGCGTTACTTTACGCTTTTTAGCTAATTTTCATTTAAGTTAATTTGTATTAAATGCTCCAATAAAAACCATCTTTTTTGAATCTCTTAAAAATATTGGATTTTCGGGGAAAGAGTATTTTTAGAGAGAAACAACTAGCTCGTAAATGCAGTTAGCTAGAAAATTTTCGAATTACATTTTAGAGTTTAGATTGTAATACAACTTCATCGCTTGTTGTTAGTTATTGGGTTTCTTTACACGCTATTTAATCTTTTGGCGCTTTTGTACATGGAATGCGCAAAAGATTATCGGAATACACGTAACCTATTTAGAAAGTTTAGTGAAAATCAAAAGTTTGTAGTAGTTTATTACTCATGTGATCATTTTTAGAATGAATGGTGGAGCCGCTTTCAGCCTTAAAAGCATCATTGAAAAGGAATATATAAGACAGGCAGGTATACACTTGCCATGGCCGCTGCCTTACTTTTGCACTCTTTTAACCACGATGAGTCCATGCATAACTATAACCTAATGATACCCTAATGATAACCTAGACGGTGTGCATTATTTAACTCTGACTAGTTCAAGTTCTTTTTTCTGTCTCGTAATGACGCCTTTTTTGGGACAAGGTTTATGTTGCTTTATCTCAAGGTGGGCTATACCACCGGCGCATTCCTTCTAAGCTCTCCTCTTCAAAACTTGTTAAAAATGGCTGACCTTAAATTTTGTGGGTTGTTCAAATGAATTGTTCTTCGAGCCGTTGCAATGTGAAATAAACTTTGCGTGAATTATATGATATGTACTATTTATGGGGTCCCTTAAACAGTATACGTGCATATGCATTGTTGCATATTTTATCCTCGAGTCGACTATAATGGCAGGTTACTTTACCAACTTGTGTACTATTTTAACACAAGTTCAAGCTCCTTAACGTCACTCTATAGGCAACTGATTGAATAACAAACATTTTAAGTGCGTATAGTGTCAACTGTAAAATGCTCCTCTTATTATCAATATAAACGTTTATTTGATTGATTGGTTTATTACTGTCGTCCACCGAATAGACTATATCTACAAACGACTAATAGCATTCGATAGCGGCTACTGTAATGATTATCTCGTAAAATTTTATCCAAAAATTTTATCTCCGTCTCTGCTTCGAGTTGCGTACGTGTTTTCATTGAATTTTCCGGATTATCAACAAACTTCAAATGCGTTTTTTATATCTTACTTGAAACATGTCGCAAATATTATAGTTAACCAAAAAAAGGACATACTTTTTCTCGTTCGGTGCACAGATATAAAATACCCTGGTGGTGTGCAAAGCTCGACCTACATTGCTATAAAATATTCGGAGCTCAGTTATCTGCATGCAGGGCGTGACAGATCAATCTCTGACAGCTAGTCGGGCGCAAGCCGGAATTGATTAAGTAACTTTACCTTCACCCACCGATCGCTTGCTGCGAATAATACGTGTTCACTTTTTTGGCACCTCGCGCGTGTTTATTAAATTAATGTAGGTCAGCGCTGAGCGAGTGAGGCCATCAAAGCATTAGAAGCCATACACTTGCGTAACGAAAAAAACGGACGGTTCAAATTTAGGAAAATGAATCTTCCTTTGTGGGGTTGTAGTTTCCCGATTGGGTTATTATCGTTTGCGCGTCTGTAGGAATTCGTTCGGAAAATAGCTGGATAATCTAAATACGTGTTTTTCTCACAACAACGACGAGTATCGAACCCATGAACTTAGACGTCTTTTCTGCTTTCAAGGAGCGCGTGTAATGCACTAGGTTACTAGGCTCGACCACTGCAAACATAGATTAGGTGGACTAAAAAGAGAGATATAATTGGATTGAGACCTAGTTGTTGATCATCGTCTATTTAATCTATGTATGCATCCTCTGAGACGTGATCGCAATAATTGACGAGATTCGCTTGTGTAATTGCACAGCTGAAGAATGATACAGCACTATGGTGAACTTCAGTGGGTCCGCTTAAAGTGAAGAGCTCTTCTGGCCGGTTTGGTGTTTATTGAATGATACCTTCATAGTGCGTTTTGTGGTTGTACTAAATGATGCAGTTAACTAGCTTTATAACAGAGCTGCCTCATTAGGAAACTTGCGTGGCTAATTCTGAAAGGACCTTCGAGGTGCGTTGTTACTTATACAAAAATTTTATGTAACACTGACCTCGTATTGGCTCTGGTGCTAACAATGCGATCGTCCTGTCTTCGACCGACCGACTAGAAAGTTTCATCTACAGAATTACACTGTGTGTATTATGTAAACACGCTAATGTTTGCGTTTAAGATGTATGCACACGTTGTTAGCTCCTCGAAATTTTGTTGATTTAATCATTATCCGTAGTTTATTGTATTATTTAGTCCAACTCTTGACATCACAGTTCCATTGGCACACAGAGTTATATAGGGGTATACCTAGGCGATCTTAATAAAACCTTTGCAATGATCGGTCAAGTGTCGTTATGGTTTTCGCCGGTTTGCTATTTCCTCAAGTGGTTCTCACTGTGGTCTATCAAAAAACTCATTCGCTTGTTGACTGCTGTCGAAGCGCTGCTCCGAAAGAGCCCTTGAATTGCATCTCCGTTGTGCCTTATTGCGAATTTTCTGGGCCTCCAGAGCATACATGGTGGATACGTTAGTAGTTTTCTAAATCGATTCAAAAATATTTTACACTCGTAATTTCTCGTTCCAAAAATCGTCCATGTACCAAGTGTAAAGGGAGAGAGAGAAAAGGCATTGTCGCTGAAAAAAAAACGTTTGTTTGACGTTGAGACACATCCATGTTCATCGCGCTGTTCAGTGTTAAAATATTATTATTATTTGTAATTCTCGAATATGGATTTACCCTGTGAATGTATCGGCAGACTCAAGCACTTTCTTATATGATAAGACAGGCCTTTAAGCTGTAGTATGGTCATTAGCAGGCATAGTAAATCATTAGACAGGATATATTCCTGTGAACTGTGCTGTATAATAAATCAGTAGCGAATACGATTACTTGGACGATAACAGTTACACTAGTTGCCACCCCCGAGGCTGGATAATAGAATGATTTTACGTTTTTTTTGTCCTGTGACGCTTCGGGCGCTTGAAAATTTAAAGGCAAGCAACATTTAAGGTAAGCGATTGCAAAGCTTTGTTTTTACTTCAGCATTACGAATATACTATGAAAAATGAGATAGATGAAGGAGAAAAATGAGATATTACGGTCGATCACGCTTTGTAGGTGGTCACTTGCATCGTAACTTTATTAATAATTGCGTTGTTTGTAAAAAGACGACCCCGAACCATTGGTAGTAAATCAGATCCAAACAGTACGAATAGCTAAAAAAATGCTCAAGGAAATGAAAACATTAAAAAAAGATGCCGCTTTTTTAAATGGTTTATTTAATTTTTCTTCATAAAATACTAATGTTGCATCTTGCGGCCACGGACGACTTGCGGCAGAATCGTGCGTGAAATGAAGTTGGTCTGCCACGTAGAAATAGATCATTTATAAATTGCTTTGCTCAAAAAATATCCTTTGATTTTTTCCACAAGTGTGTTAAATATTAGCGTAGTTTTTTCATTTCGAAAGCTTGGGGTAATCAATGAATATTGTGCTCTCAATACATTGGTTGCCTCATAATGCTGTGTGTGCTTCACTAGCCAGGGCATTATATTTGTACTTGCGAGTTCATCAGTCAGTACATCGATCGACGATAAATATAGCAAAATTTTTTGTCATTGTTGAAGCCAATTACTCCCCCCTATTCATCGCGGCTACTTTTTCACTCATATCTAGTCCCACGAGAAGATATGATCGTATTGTTACCACAATATCCAATTTTTGTTCACCAATTGTTTTTCCTTCCATTCACTTGACTGCCCCGAAGACCACCATGTCATTGCTTGTTAAGTGATGATCAAGCCAACGAAAAATATCAAGTGAAATTGGTGCACTGTAATAAAAATTAAATCCTACTTCCACCGTTAAAGCATCAATCTAGCGCATGTTGGTGGCGGTGAGTACGGTTGACTAATTCTTCTTGTAAAACACGTTTATTTTCCATAAATCTAAACGTATCTATGGAAATAGGTACTACAACAAGCGGTACTGTAGATGTTAAATATTGGCTAATGGTCAGCCCCAAAATATTGTTTCCTGTAAAATATGTACTAAAGAAAGCCATAACTGGAGGAATTTCAGAGAGATCAACCTCAGGGTTATTGCCTAATTAAATTTTTTGGGAACCCTCTTTATTTTAAACCCAAAGTCGCTTTACTTCGAGTGTTCTTCGTATGCGGGGTATACAGTTAAGTTCTGCTGCGTGAACCAATGCGCTACGAATAAGTTGTTTTTCACGCATTTCCCTATGCACATCCTCAGCTGAAATACGTTAGATATTTCTTAAGGTACGAACATCACCGTTATCCATCTCATGCCATAATTTCCCACATAGACTTTTGATAAAACAGTTTGTCTAATATGGCCTCGATAAATTGGACGGTAAAAACACTGACAGTAGACTACGAAATGGGACGCCGAACCATTACAGAGCATACAGTTTGAATAAAAGTACATTTGTAATATGGTCGCTTACTATCGGAAGAAACCTTGCACCTAGCAAAAAACACGGGAGAGAAATTAATGTTTAGTAATAAAATTACATCGAAATGTTTGACTTTAAATCAGATCATAAGAATTTAGATACTACTACGCCTCCTTCTATTTTACAAAAAAGAGTTGTCTTTGAGACGATGAGTGTCCTTTTCCATATCAATGCTTGCCCAGCCGCTGTGGATCTATTCTAATAAAGGTGTCATTATTCGACAATCGCATTACACACCGTGAATAATTCAAGAGATCTGACATGTCTTATACACCCTGAAATGTTACCGCTATTAGACTAATTTAAAATGTTGTTTGTATATTTATTACTTCTTCAATACATCATATTCAGAAAATGAGCTATGTAAAAAATTCTCAAATATGTCGGTGAAATCCTACGTGAGTTTTTTTTTTAACGAGTATAACCACAAGAATGAATTGTTTCATTATAATGCGTGTTGCAAGTTGCACGAGTTAGAATGTGACTTCATATAAATATTTGCTCGACTATTTACTTTGAGATTACTAGCTTCGTAGTCTTGTTAATGTCACTGTGAGCCCTCCGGATACAAAATATGTGAAATACAAGTGCTCCATTGCATACTGAGGGTAGTATAAATACACAGCACTTTTTCTATAATATAGACTTCAAGAGTTGCCCTGTATACTCTGTATAGTTTTATCTTTGTCGTTGCAGATTCCCTAACAAAGTTGACCCATGTAAGAATATACGTTCTATATAAAACCTTTCGTACATGGTCGTATAACGAGCGTTCTGGTGTGACCCTGAAGTGTCGTTCTTTTTCCCAACATGGATATCAGCATTTCTGTCTGTGGCCACTAAAGCGGGAACTAGTTATTGCTTGTGTGGCTCCCTAAATGGAGGTGTCCCTAAGGAGTGCTCCGGATGCTCTGCGGAGCAGCCATGCCACGGTGCCGGCATCGGCCTTCGTTTCTCATACGGTCTCTCTTTCAACGCTAACCAGTACCAACAGCCGAACAAACAAGCCTGAGCAAACTAACGAATACAGCCGTTTGCAGACTTCCAGCCCGCAAAATTAAACCACGATTGTTGCTAAAAAAGACCGCACTGCCTTGACCAAACATTTTTGACGTTGGTTCCGATGCTCAACAGCAGAACGTGGTGAGGCCTTCGATATAACTGTATATTATTCCTTAGTCCACTTGCGATAGAAACAAAAGCATGCGCCTTCTCAGGAAATGTTGGGACATTTCTTCGTATATTCATAGTCGGCTCATTGTGGATGTGCTCAAAAGTATCAATCCTTCGCAGATTAACTCAATATATAAAAAAGCTCATGACATATTGGCCCATGCTGTGTCAAGGGTCTCAGGGTGACATCCCTCACGTGCTCATAGGTCACCGGTTAATGCAAGCCTGCAATTTCAATAGCGCGTTATACATAATGTGCGTTTTTTTATAGGGCTTTCGTCTTCTGTTCGTATTCTGAATAAACTTATCTATTTTGTATTAAAAATCAGTTTTGTTGGATAATACACCATGACTCGTTCACATGTAGAGTTCATATCCCGAGAGGTGCTTTACTTTTCTCAGCCAGCTCAGTATTTTGAATTTTCAGTACTTGGAACAAATATCCAACTCTTAAAATCTGTACCAAGCCGTCAATGACTATTTTTAATTAATCAAAAAATTTCAGACACAGGTTATACAACAAACCTGACGTGCTGTCTTGAAGACGTTAGTAAGGGTCCTTTTCAGGACCGCTAGTTTGTGATATTATAATTATAGCCTTGATAATCGCTGGTTACTGTGTACGTGTGTCGTCGCTTTGGGAGGGCGTTGCGATCTTTTAGGTAACTTTCGTTTGTCCTCGTTAAAACCTTTTCGTCTTCTCGCACAAGCTCAAAACAGAGACAATAATCCGCACACTTCAATTCTCTAGAGGCCAAGAAACCAGGCAATCACCGAGGCACTGGGGCACGGAACACTTTTGGATGGCTTACTTGACCGAGTAGTTCTTCTGTTGTCCAAACTCACTATTCTATCAATACGTAGTTGCGGTGAGAAAATGCTTGATTTTCACGTCGATTTCTGCAAGGTGGCGCTTTGCTCTCGGATACGATATCGTGGTATAGGCGGGGAAGCTGCGAGCCTGCTGGGGTAACCGAAAAACCCCGGGGCTCCGCAGTGGTCGAGGGTGAGAGAAAGTTCAGTGAACTGGGGGCCGACACATGGGGCGCCCTCTAGGAACTCCAGAAATAAATGCAAGGCAAATACATGTGTTCCGGCCTACGAACAAAGCGCCCCCGGTGGCAAAAAAGGAGACTATAGAGGAAAATTAGGTACCATCGAAATGCGCACAAGTGGTGCTGTTGTCGCACAACGACAACGGCTAGTCAACAGATGAAATTCAATAAGTATGACTCATTTCAGGAATTACTACTGGGTGAAATATGGTAACACTGTATAATGGAGAATTACTGTATTATTTTCGACCGAAACCGAAAGCTGCCCTGTATAAAAGTTTAGGTCGAATTTATGCTACTTATTCGAGAGAAAATCAGCGAACAAATATGGCGGTACGAGACATATCAAAAAATGATAAAGTGCGAGAAAGCATAACTTGATCATCAAAAGATACTCTCGATAATTGGAGTTTAGCGTGGCTACGTCTTGTAAGGAATTATATGTCGAAATATGAAAGTCCATTAGAGCTTAAATATAGTATGAAATGTTAGCAACTAAATATTAACCAAAATTTGCAAAGCAGTCTCCGGAATCCTAGCATCAGTGATCCCACCGGAATTCTATTGAATGCGCAAGTGACAACATTAACAAAATAGTATTTTTATTGAAATATATAAACTCTTATTTAAGGCTATCGGTTCGAGCTGAAAATATCTCACCTTTTTCATTATCGCTTCTAGCCAGCAATTGATAAGCGATACAAAAACTTTTAGACAAATCGAGCTGTTTTGTTAATATCCTGACTGTAAGCAAGGCTCCATACATCTCTATCTTTCGTGTAGTCCTGACAGGCGGCAACACATTATCTGTTTTACTGGATTAATCTCACATAACTGCAACCGCTGGAGTAAAGAATAACACAAGAGGTGTTATACATAATGCTCGGAGTCGGCGCTCTTCGGCTACAGGTGACAGATCAAGAAAGTTTCTAGCATAAAAAAATTTTATATTTTTTTTTCAACAAAAATATTCTATTTTTCCTTGAACGTCCTGCAAGGGTACTCGATCGTCACTTTGGTGATTTTGTTCATAGCAAAGAACAGGTTTATGGTTCCACCCCCGCAAAGTTTAGCTTGAAGTTGATCAGTGAATTCACCATTGCGATATCTGGATAACGGCGTAACGAATATTTAAAAAAAACAACTATCCTAAGTCTCTAATTTATAGTTTACAAAATTGATGATTTACAAAAAAACCAAAGTGAAACTGATTTTTGCGTCAAAGTCATTCTCACTATCTATAAAAAACATGTGCCGAGATATAAAGTCTCGTCTAAAAATGGTGAAAATGCTAAAATTCTCTATTTTAGATGTTTTTTCATAGGACAAATGAATCCTCATTTCACGTTTATGAATCAAACGATGCCGGATCCTTTAAAGCAATTCGTTTTTGGTACATTTTTGGTGACCTATTATTAGGATATATCTATCATCTATTTGATAGCTAATAAAATAGATCTTGCTAAATACTAATATTCATAACACTTAGCGCGACAAAGTGAAATCACAGTAGCTCTGGGGCAGGAATATCAAACGCAAACCTTCAGACAAATCAGACTAGCAGTCTGCGGGGCGTATTGATTCGCCTAGGAAAAAAACAAAAATATATAAAAACGTATAAATACAAGTGTTTGTTCTCATATTGGTATAGTACCATTCTCATGCGTTATCTCTTTAAGATACTGAATAATTTGGAATTCGGTTCTCGACATATGTTCTTGAAGTCATTATCAATAGAAATTATGGTAATACTGGAAAAAACAGCAAGACGTTCCTAAGTAAAAACGATTTTGCAATTCCGATTTAGTGTTCCTCAGGGGAGAAGTACGATTAATTAACCAAAATCATCTCGACACAATTTTGAACCGACTTGGAGATAACTCCTGCCACTTCTCTTCTGCATTCCTCGGATACACTTTTGTACCGTGTCCATTACACCTGAATCCCGGGTTTTCATTCCAAGTAACATTTGCAACTTGCGAAAGATGCGTAATCTCCTACGTGGCTCCCACTCGTCTTCTAATGTTACACCATTCATTCTTGATCGCATTGAATTTCCGCGCCATGGCAGGAGCTCCACACAATCACCAGGGAGCGATTCATAAGCTCTTTTACCATGCGGCATGGTGACTCATAGTGGCTTTTTCATCGCCTAGTTGTATGTTTTTAATGTAGGGCTTCTTTATTTTCCGGGACGTCACGACCCATATAGTTATCCTGATAGAATATTTGACATGCTGCGCAACGGAATTCTTCAAATTTTCTACGGAATTGCCTGCATATGTTTACAGCATTAGTACCCAAAAGAATCCCATATATATGTGTATATATATATGGAGAGAGGAGAGAGAGAGATCGTATGAAAGAAAATTAAGAGATTAGCTTTTCCTTTTGCGAGATGTAACAAGCAATTAGGAATTTATTGTGAGAACTCACGGTTTTACTGCGTATAGTTTTCACACTGCTGGCTCAAACCTATACAACTGGAATATTGATATTTTTACGGTGTCTCAATCGACTTCGATAAAAAAAATTTAGCTGCTATACCTTTATGTAAAGCACTCGACATAGAATAACGAATTTCATAAAAATTTTCTCAAAATCACGTCCAAAAAGTCATCAGTGTTAAAAGCGTTTGACCTTCATCAACGTACTATTTATGTAGGATATGTTACTTAGCATGTTTTTAGTACAAGACAGGAAATCTTCCCGAAAAAGGTCCCATTCTGACTGAGCTAGATTAAGAGTTATCAATGTCACGTTGTGAATAAATGCTATTATTATTAGTTTGCTATACTACTATTATTGCAAGGATGACATACTCTGCTCGTTTTATAGTTGTAGTCAAAAAGGTTACAGACTACACCTACCATACTTTCAATGCATTGTATTTTACATTTCAACGCATAGTAGAAGATAGACTGTCAGTAGTATTAGTAAGCGAGCGCGCCACATTCTTGGCTCTACGGCATTATTGCTTGATGGCTTCGACCGGCCAAGACTTCTCATCAATTTCTGGAAAAAAACTATCTCTGCATGCTTTTTGTCACTTTGTATAATTTGTGTACCTAAAACATTCAAAATAATGCAAAATATGTTTCCACCCTAATAAATCTCAAAACTTTGAAAAGCCGAGTGGGTTTTTAAAGTTTTGAAATCGTATTAAAGCGGCAGACAGAGATATGGTTTTTCGATTGTTACATTCGTCCTAAGAAAGATTGTATAAATGTTGTATGCTAATATGCCTGTGTCAGACGGTAATATTTTTAGTCAACACCGCGCTTGAAAACTAATAATTCCAGCTTAGAAATGAGAGCTTCATTGGAGCAAACTCGTCAACTTTTCTATCATAATAATCGGAATCACTGGATGAAGACTTATGTAGCTGATGCTGTAAACTAGTATTTATTAAAGACAAGTGTATAAAGTCTGCGGCCAATATGACAAACTGATCAGTTTATTAGTACTGGAAGAATTCATTCTCTGCTCAAAACGAAATAAACATGCTTCAAACTAGGAAGTTTCCAGCATTTATCAGTCTGTAATTGTCTGTGTTAAGTATCAGTGAGCGTACTGTGTCTGTGTGTATTGTAGAGTCCGACCAATCTCTTTCAGGGCACAATGCTTAATTCTAAATGGACATTCGCTGGCATCCAATGAACGAGCATATGAGGTCTTATAACAAGGTTTCTATGATATATATATATATATATATACACATGGGGAAATTATTATGACATCATACAGTTTAGCGCGGAGGTACACCACACGTGGCCCACGGTCTGCATGCAAACCGCGACGTAATGCAAATTTTATATTTAATCATAATATAAAATTCACATAGGCATCATGCACGTCAAAGTGGTTCGGGTCTGGGCTCATGTTCAAAACCATATAATGGCCCGTGTGGCATCTGAGGTTGTACACCCCTGCTTTAGAAAAATGCGCCAATATTTGATGACACTGCGGCATTAAAAATAGACAGTAAACAGACAAACAAATAGTTTCTAGTTTTCTCCTAGTTCAAATCATAATCGAGAGAGCAATGTCTAATTATCCTTGATTGGTTTCTTTGAGTTTTCGTTTAACGTCATCGCTCCCGATAATTGTCCGCATCTGTTGCCGGCATGCAACAGACAAACAAGGACACACTTGTTGAACATGTGAAAAATCTTATAATTGAATAATATGCAGTAAAAGCGCCATTAATTCGTTACATCTTATCGTAGAGCATAGGATATCGGATGAGTATGGTGGACTCATCCCTGGGTAAATCCATCTCGAAATGTGTGACGTAGGACTGACCGTCAAACAATTGTCCAATGCTGACCTCCAGCATATTACTTCGTCATTCAGTATAGCCGCCACGCTTTACGCTTTACAGTACAACGTGAGTGTGATCGGAGGAAAACGACAAAAACATTTCGGTTAAGTGTCACTTCTCCACAGTTTGATAGTTTTGTCGCCTTCGAGAGCGGCTGAGGCGATCAGGTTCTCGGTTGGGTGGCAGGCGGTACAAAGAACAACGTCGGTGTGGCCTTGTAGCTTCTGGACAATTTCTTTCGTTTGCAGATTCCATACGTACACCATGTTGTCCTCACTTCCCGATACGATCCATTTACCGCCAGTTACGGAGAAGTTTGCAAATATGCAGTACTTCTCATTTTTATGTCCCGTGTACGTCTTTAGACATTTTCCCTTCGAGTAATCCCATAGCTTGAGTGTGTTATCGAGAGTGGCCGCCAAGATGTACTTGCCATTTGGCGAGAACTTGACGAATGAGACTGGTGGATTATCATCGTCAATCAACGTCTTCAGACACTGGCCAGAGGCGGTGTCCCAAATACGGCATAGGCCATCATACGATGAGGACACGATGAGGCTGCCGTCTCTGTTGAAATGTACGGCTGATACCGGATCACTGTGCGCGGGAAGTGTTTTCAGACATTTGCCCGTCTTCACATCCCAGATACGCACCGACTCGTCAAACGAACCTGACACGATTAAGTTACTCTGAGGGTTGAAGTTACAGCAGAATACGTAGTTGCTATGACCCTTTAGCGTTTTCAGACACTTGCCCGATGTATGCTCCCAAATCTTTAGCGTCTTATCATCGCTCGCCGACACAAGCAGTCGCGAGTCGTTCGACCAAGCCACATCGGAGATGCCGAGTTTATGACCGGAGATGGTTTTCTCAAATTTGCCGTCACGTGCGCCCCAGATCTTTATTAGCTTGTCAGCACTGCTCGAGGCCAGCCACTCACCATCGGGTGAAAACTTCACTGAGCTTACTGCTTTTGTATGACCAGCCAATGTAAATTTGAGTGTGTAGTTTGGACGTGCCCGGGCATTATCTGATGACATATTGCTGATAGTTGTCACTTCGTAGACGTTGGCACCATACACCCAAAGATGAAAGAGCAGATTTCTAGCGAGTCCTTTTCTTCATCTGATCATGTAGGGTGTTTACGGGCATGTTACTCTATAGAAACGCGAACAGACCTAAAGCCTGTATTTTTACCGACCCGATCAATATCCCTTTGGAGTTCTGCCCGTCACCTCACAATGGGTCAGCACGCGAACTGATGGCCGCCTAGTGCATAAGCGCGATCCGCCGTAAAGTTGGCGGTAAAGCGGAGAGCTAAATCCTCCAGAGCCTATTTGTTAAGCGGTTTTAGGCTGGAACCCCTTCCTTAATCAGTACTACAGGCAAAGAAATCAACTACTATGAGGAACACACACAAATCAACTAGCCCCAGCCAACTAACACACCGGGTTTATTTTTCCACAAAACAGCACGCAGCACCTACCATGCAAGCGTTTGTTTATATGTTAAAGCGCGGGACAAAAAGCACTTCCGTGTGGCGGGTAAATTTAAATACACTCACAGCTAGTGGTATTAAAT
>MNPL01000234.1:15313-27487 GCA_002081605.1 Tropilaelaps mercedesae
GCTAATTTTTTTTAATCAAAATAACGATTTTTTTTATCCCTGTTGTGAGTAAAACAAAGAGATATTTGTTGCATATTACACTAAACCTCTATAGCACAAAAAGGGTCATCGTAGGGGCGGGATAGCCGTAAGAATGGTCCTGGACAACCGTTCTGAGGTTGACGAAGAGGCCAGTATCATATGTTCGGCGGTGGTAGAGTATAGTGGCATAAATGGGTAATAAATTAGGTGCAACATACTTTACCAGAGGCACTATTTTAAATTGCTTGTGTGGTCCCTGGAAAATATCACTGTTTCTAACGTATCACTGTCATCTAAATAAATAATCTTAAACTTTGAACTTGGGTATAAATTTAACGATTGTTAAATTTATACCCAATCTTCGGTGGTTTTTCAAAATCTGGGACAATCGCCACACAAGGAGTCTAAGTCATGTTTTCATGTACGTTTTTCTGTTTTCTTATAGAAGACCTGACAAAAGGCCTTTTTGGAGTGCTCTTTATTAATTTGCCAATATCGGTACCCAGGATTTATAGGCACCTTCATTGAAGATATTTTTTAAACGTAGTAATGTAGTCTCCCGATACATTAGTTAATCGTCATATTTTTTATTAACAGATGGTGTTTTTATTCTATTGATCATTTATGCACTGTTTACTGTTACTAGAGCTTCATAGAAGACTTGCTAATTTCGGTGAAAATAATTTTTTCCCTGTGCAAGCATCGTAAGACACATTCCTCCACAAATTTTATTTCATACCTTCGTCTTCATCACAAATGTCTGCCTCGGCGATATAACTACTCAATTGTACCCCTCTCTCTCGCTCTTCCGCGCTCCAGATATCCCCCCCCGAAAAAAGTGAGTCCGCGTTCTCTTTACTTTTCTATGGGTCAGGAACAAAGTCGTGTGTTGCAGTCGTTATAATTTCAGTCGTGGTCTCATTTACTGGTAATACTGAAGCTTATAGATCATCTAAAAATTTTTATTCTCTTAACCCCGTGAGAATGGTGCGCCCCCTAGGCTCGTTTTTGATTGAGCATTATTTCGAAAGCGAGTCCGCTGAGCCACTCGCGTTTACCCGCTAACATGTTCGACAAGGCATCCGTTGATGCTTTCTCGGCTCTCTATCGTTCTCTTGCTTAGGATGCGTTTCGCTGCTGGGGGCCACTCTCTAATCCACCGTCAAACCAGCCACAGAGCCACCTGCCTGCCTTAGCATTTGCTCTGCGTAGCCAGGGCGAAAACCGTAGGTAGCGCACCGGCCGGTTCAATATTCAATGTGACTTGCTTCATTCTGCGTCAGATAAAAGGATTTCCCTTTCCTATTTCTCGCGCCATGAGCTAACTCCGAAGGATTTCCTATCGTCAATAGGCGAGTGGCCAGCCAAGACGCTGAGCTTTGTCAGAAGCGGGACGTACGCGAAAGGTCCGTATGTCTGCTTGCCGATATATACCCGTGCTCGTAGTGTCTGTGAGAGTGTGAGGTGAAATATTTGTTATTCCGGTGACTGGACTCCATACCCTCTCCCCAAAACGGCGACGTCCGTATCAACAACACCGACCCAACCGGACAGCCATCAGGAAGAACATTGGCGCCGTTCAAGTCCATCGTCGAACTGCAGAGACGGCTGGCCGCGAGCACTTCTTTTCCATTTCCTATGTTTGTTACTGCCACAGCACGGCACCGCAACACGCCATTTCAGCGACAGGAGTAGCAGTTCACTAACATTGGGCATGCAAAGAAACACCGCAGGAGGCGCTAATATGAAAAAAGCCTGAACTAAAATAGGCCTGTAGGGCAAATAGGTCTCCTGAGGGTTTCACTAGGCGACCCCCCTGACGACTTCAGTGATCGATGTTTGTGGTGTTGCGGTATTCGGTGTTTTAACGGATCATCAGTTGTCTGGTGTTAACCTCGTTAAATGTAAGCGGGCTTTGGCAGATTTCCGATAGTTGAGTGAGCGTGAAGTGTGTCTATGTGTGTCTGCCTGCGGTGCTGTGTGCTGAATCAGATATCTGATTAACTGGCCATTGCGCGTCAGTTTGAGAGCGGCGGCAGTAATATTATCTTTGATCACATCTCTAAAGTTCACTTTAATTAATTTTCTTGATCTGATACATGCGAACGTTTGTCCGTGGTGGATAAGCCAGCGGTAGAGTTAAACACAGCTGTTTCAATCGGACGAAAGCCAGTCGCCGTTTAAATTTATAGGTAAGCGCGCGCGAGGTGAGGACTGTCCCGATATCTAATATTTTTGAGAGCTGACCATCAGCCAAAATTTAACGTCCACGGTAGCACTTTTTGCATTCGGACCCCATATAAATGTAAATGTCCACCGGCGGAAATCGAACCCGTTCACCTACGTGTCTTCTCCGGTCAGAAGGCACACACGAATGCACCAAGACAGAGTAGTGTATATTTGAATTAGCATCTGCGGGCTGTTTGTAACGTTGTATCATCGGGACCGGCGCAAATCACCGATTAATCTATTTTGGTAGTGACTATGGGCTCTTATATATGTGCAATCCAGTGTTAATTGAAACGTTGTCGTGCGATGATAATTGCTTCGGTGCAGTGTGGCATCTGTGACAATGCCATTCGATCCTTTTAGACTTTTTTTTGGAGGTAACTTTTTTCTAGAGACGGAAGAAACTCGCAAAAGCAACATAACTGCGCACCGCGACGAACTTCGGTGCTCAGGTGTGTGTAATAAATTCTGGCTATAAATATTTTTGAAATAGAGCTGCAGCTTAGTCGTGCAAGAAAAGCAAATAGAGGATGGATTATGGGATAGAGCGGCATAAGTTGCTTCGTCATAGTTTTGCCTCGCCTGCAACGGAAAGTTTGCGATGTTCGCTCCCGGAGTTACCGAACAATGCGAAGCTCGAATACGGCATTCAGCACCGCAGCAGGAAGTGCGATCGAATTAAAGGAAAGCTGTCGTGCTTAGTATTGAATTAAGGGTGGACGAACGCCATTTAATAGTGGTTATACTAAGAGTAATATACGACGATTGCAGTTTATTTTCGAAGTGAGAGATACAAACGCTTACACAGCTCTAATCAATACATGTGTATGCATTCATTTCAAGTACGGACTCCGCTTTTGAATATATCCTAAAATTTTTCGTTCAATTAATCTCACTCTTAAGCTGCAGGCTACTGGGAATAATATCCTTTGGTCGTCAAGGCTGACTGTTAGGCAATATTTAATGTCCACAGTGCTATTTTCGTATTTCTCCATAAGACGGATCTTATGAATGTAAATTGCAGTGCGTGGGGATCGAAGCCGTGCACCTACGTGTCTCTTCCGGTCGTAAGGCGCACACGAATGCATTAGTCCATCTGGTCCACCTAGCTACTGGAGGACGACATTGAGGGGTCATAAGAGAGCTCAGAAAATGTACTCAGGTACTCGGTGGCAAGCAACGCACTACAGGACAAATTGTGCCGTTCGTAATATGGAAGAAGGGTCAATGAATAGGCTCTAGCCTAAACATATAACACAACTTCGCAATTGAGTCAATATCGGGAGCACAACATTCTATCGATGATCGTACTTATTCCCTCTATTTTTTTCGCCTTACAGTTACTTATCATGACTATTGAATCTACACAGTATTGAATTTTTGTAGTACCTGAAATTCTCCTATGCGATGACGCTTGCGGCAATGACGGCTAAAAAATTTGTAGAGAATATAAAACTCTTTGAAATTACGTGTTCTTTTTTGGGCATTATTTTTGATGAATTTATTTGCCACTAATGTGAACTAGTCCTCTACAATTGTCACTAGCTCCTCTTAATTGGTCTGTCAACGTACTCTAGTCGATGATCCTCCTAGTTGGTTTATGCTGGTGTTCGTCATGGCCGCACGGTTTCACATACCGTATTGAGGGTTTAAAATTGCCTCGCTTTTCAATATAGTCTAGTTTGACACGGTATAAATCAACTGTAACAAATCTGATAGGCACTATGCCTTTATAGTCACTGAGACCTTCTTTACAAACTCTAATCCAATTTCGCCAATTCATGCTTCGTAGGAATAATTTCGGACTCTGCTAGACCTTATGGAGACGAATGAGAAAAAAGATGTAACTAATTTTCTGTGATAATCTGGTAGCGATTAAACTCTTGGCCGGAGTAAATGTGCCATCGACTTCTTTCTAGAAGCGATTCACGTAGGAGCGACTTTCATACGTGCGTGACTTTCACAACACTAACGAGGTCATTAATTATCGACTGCTTCTAATTCATTGGCCAGCGTTTTTGAACTGCGGAGTTGTACACGAAGCATGTACAACATGGCTTAATTAAGTACGCAACATTGTCCTGCATATTTTTGGGTTGAAATGATCGCCTCTTTAGCAGTTTTAGGCACCATATCAAAAGTTTTTTTTTGTCAAATGGCGTAAATGACACGAAATAATAACGCATTTCGAAAACAACGTTCCATTCCTGAACTATAAATCATTTTGTCTTTCCAGGTATTCGACTACAATGCTAACAATCAAGTAAAGACAATTTGATCCTAGATAATAATGATAGCTAATGATAATTGCAAAGTAGCTAACTCTCGTTAGAAAGTGAAAGAACTCTTCTAGTACATATTTATCAGCTGTGAATCATTTCCTAGTTATTTGTGTTCTGTTAAGCTTTATGGGTCGTTGTCTGATATCGAGAGGTACGGATATTTCCCGATTGCCCGTCGTTCTAGTATTTTTTATGCGTATGATCTGGTTGATCATTCCGTCACGAGTCAGGGAATGAAGGGAAAGGACGCTGATCTAATTTTTGTTGATACGCTGTCATTTTAATTTCGAAATTTTCCACCCATACCAACCACTCAGTCCGGTTCTTTTTTGTGAAAATATCGTTTTAGATCTGCCCTGATAGTCGACGTACCCCTAATAATTTGTGGCTCTTAGGAAGCATCGATCGTATAGGCCATATAGGTACCTTATAAGATGTGCAAATCAGGTTTCTATGATCGCAGTGTTTTAAGAGTCGCAGATAAGGACGGAGGCGATGTTATTCCCAGAAACCTGAAATGGTCGAGAAAAGTATATTTTAAACGACAACGCAATGTACAACTGGGAGAAATCCTTAGGAGTATAAGAACGTCGAAGGAGGAAGGTACACAGATTGGGCCACGTGTAACTCGAAGGAATGTGAGACTCAGTTTCGAACCTACAGCAGCTGAAGGTTATTACTTTATAGGGTTATTTAGTATATAAGGTTTCGAGGACAGTCATTTTAACTCAGTTTAACCCGTACGTTCCAGCAGAGAGGCACGTACAGTATGTCATTACTTCACTTAATCCACTCACATCTTATTACTTTCATTAGGCTTCATTAAGCGAAACTTATCGGCGTTATGTGTGGAGCCTCTCTGGCGATATGCCATGACAACAATACCTACACAGACCACAGCACCGCCTTACGACGCTCTATCACTAAGAAGGTACTCGTGGTGCACCTATCTGGTTGACCTTCTAATTGCGCTTATACAACCGCTTGTCATTTTTTCTGTGACTTAGTTTGTGCCTCGTTTGAGACCATTTAAATTACAGCCCGTTCCAGTGGTACATTGAGGCCAGGATAGATACGAAGACTAAAAATGCGCTTTTAAAGCAAGGTGATTTCAAAACATTGTAATATATTAAATCATTGTAACATTTTTTAATTACCGTGGAATTCCAGAGTCTATTCTGTGCGCTGCTGTGACGTACTATACTTTTAATCTTTGTAATCGCCCAATCCAACCACCGAATCTAGCTTAACGGTCGTAGGATGTTCCAGTGCGCGAAACAAACGCCATTTTCTTATTTTTGGAGATCACGTCGACGTCAGCCCTAAAAAATAGAATAGGTATCTTGCAAGCGTCACATTTTCAAATTATTTTAAGTGCATGCACAGGGACCACATGTGGTTATCCTACAGAAAGGTGTGGACATCTCTTGTGACACCATTTCAGCCCTTGAATAGAAAGTTGAATACTCTCAGCTTCTCTATGGCGTGTGCTATAAGCAATTTATACCCGGATCTATGCAACCCGGCTGCTGGTATCCTTGGTGCTATGAAAAATACAGATTTTTTACATTTATCAATGTCCTTTCTACCTTTCAGATGTTATGACAATGTCCTGTCTGTGATACTACGACTCTGATCAACCAAACGCGAACAAACACATCCGCAGAAAAGACAATGGCTCGAAATTTCGGTGAGTGGAGCATTCAGGTGTCTGCCCTTGGCCAAACAGGAACGTGGTAGATCTAACAACTACGTATTTGGCTTGAGTCTTGATCTAGACGCAACCCTAGATCTCCGTCATAATTCTATGTAAATGTTTAATAAGGAATTTAAAGAAATCAAGATTTTGGTCTTGACTAATCAAAGCGGCATGGCTTACAAGCGGTAAGCAATAGTTGCGCGGAGCTCCAGTTTGATATTGCGATACTATCACATACTGGAGCCTGCTGAGAAAGCTCAGATAAGTTCTATATTAGAGACTATCTTAACTAAATTATACTGAGCAACCTAAACCGATCATTGCCTATTTATTTAGTTCTTCTTTGCTTCCGTAATGGCAAAAAATAGCTAAATAAAGCTTATTTAGCTAAACAAGGCACTGGATCGCACGCACTCTGATGAAAGAAGACTAAACAACTAATTGGCTCATTGTTTTCTTCTCTTATTTGAAGAAAAGACATAACCGCTTGTGGGCGAGCCAATATTTTTTCTTTCTCGGTGCCTTTCTCTCACTCAAGTTCGAGACTAGACACATATGCCGACAGTCTTTCTTTCCCTCTCTTTGTTTCTAGCAGATTCGGGTATTTCCTCGGAAAAACGAGATTATCCGTGTGCGTTCGTGTGTGTGTGTGTGGGTGCTTGTGTGTCGCATTGGCAACGTCGAAGTGGTAATAGCTAACTGGTCCTTGCAATGAAAATTTGCTTTAGCTATAAATAAAAGATTCTCTTTCAAGAGTTGACTAAAACTAGCAGAGAACAACGCAATTGCATTACGCTGACAAAGACTACTTATTTGTAGACTCTTTGTGAAGTTTGCGGAAAAACCGGCTATAAAAATTCTCTAGGATATCCGGGAGTCATTGCTATGGTGTTAAGCATGTCGCGTCATCCTTCTGAGCGTCACTTGTGAACTGGCTGTTTGTTGATGTCAAATCAAATATCAACCAGAGCGATCAAGAAGTCATTGACAAGCACACTGCATTGCGTTGAGTCCCTGTGTTTCACGCCCTATGGTAAAGTGCGACCGCATTTGTAAACAATTCTCTCGTCTCATAATTGTATTCATATTATAGTTCCCTGCATCCGTTTAAGCGAAACGTTAGCCGTGACGAGCTGTATCGAATTGGCGAAAAAGGAAAGCTATCATTTGGACAAGTGTTGGATTATTAGAACATTTTGTGAACGGGAATCGTCGGTGTGTAGGCGGCCTCCAACGCAGTCAATAGACCCTAATTGAGTGGTGGAAAACGCAGTTTGCAATACCACAAACAAGTGCACCGAAAGTATTCCGTTGAATTGTTAAATTGCGGGAACTATTTGTTCAATCGTTGAGTTAGCTGTTGTTTCCAAGCGGAGACAGTCGTGTAACCACCGGGGGGATGTTTCAATTTGTTACCCTGCCAGTCGCCACAGTGGACAGTATCTGTCGCACATATTTGAACGGTAACGTGCTGAGGGTTATATGGGTGAAACAAAACATTTCCCTCTAGACAAATGGTTAACTGATTTTCGGTATATCCCATTGGCTTCTCGAAAATTTCGTATATACTTTGTTGTTATCGATATAGTTGCTGTGTTTCATGAAGAAGAATTGTATATTTCCGTGTGACTGCTTGTGGCCGGTTTCTATGTATATATATATATATATATACACCTCAAGCAGTCGAAATGCTGCTCGCATACTAGAGCGTCGTTGCCCTCCAAAAGCGTTGTTTCAGTTGCTCAAAGTGTTTGGCGACGATCGATCTGATAGTTTTCCATCTACTACTCCATTTACGCAAAATTGCTCTGTAGACAAGTGTGTACGTAATTTGAAATCACGCACTGTTAACACGCTTTTTGCGGATCGCACAGTATTGCAAAAATATTAGATATGCGTGTACGGTGGGGCAAAAAAAATATATATTTTTTTTCTGTTTATGTAACATTCAATAGAAAAGTTGTTATTATGAAAATCCTATATGATTTAAAACCGCACATATGAAAATTTATAATGTCAATATAATCGTTAAATACTCAGACAAATATTGTGTTCCTTCTACTTATATTTTCCTTACAAGTCCAATTTACGATATATTAGGATGTATTCAATTTGTATCGTATTTTGAAAAAATGTCAAGTTAATGTTGTTGTAAGATTATTTTGACCTTTTATGAGGTTAAACATTTTTGTGCAAAGGTCTTCCGACTCTGAATGCATTTGAGTGGTACATATACGCTATCGGGCACTGTGCTGTGTGGCTTTTGTTAATCTAAAGACTGAATAAAGATAGGGCACCTATGAGAACTTCGGCTACGTCTGATTCAGCCGAATCTCCGTTGATGTCTGTTTTCTTTTGAGATTCAAAATGCACAGAACTTTTATCGAATCGCACTATTTTGAATACAATGATCTTTAGATATCCTTGTCGCGAAGTCACTCTCTAACAGAAGCTTACCTTTTCCGTTGTTTCGCGTCTTCTGCTTCGTTTTTCCCACCCCTCCGAAACGATATTTCTAACAATATAGAAGGGAAAATTTACGGTACGACGTCAAACAATGAGTTCCATGCTCCGTTTTCCGTACGTTTGGACATAAGTCTTATAAATGGAAAAATAGTGGCATGGGACAATTAGAAAGGGTGCTTATTTTGTCATAACAAGGGGAACATTGACCAGACAGTGTTTGTTAGCCTCTCAGTCATCCGGTGGCATGACGAGTCGTGTCTTAGTCAGTTAATTTGACCAAAGGCGATAGTGCCACTCAGAAATGTATCCATGATTTCACAGTAGATCTCCTCGCAGCGGTAGTCGGGTCAGAATGGCCTTTAAGGGCTCTAGTTACTGCTATTGCGTGACGTTATGTGCACGAGTTAGCTGCATTCAGCTCGACCTGAAGAAATCTGTTAATAGAAAACATCTGCTTATTCACCTCTCAATAAATGAGTGTTGCGAAGGCGTGCAATTTATCCAAAGTTTTAGAACTCATCCATGTTCGATTCAAATCCTGGTTGTCTGTATGTTAGTTCAAACGACAATATGAATTAAAACGAAAAAACAAGTAACGAATGAATGACTGACATAATGAGCAATATCCATGTATCAAGTACTACGTTGGGTTGTAGCATCAACTGTGGTTCTTTGATAACTGGTGGAGTGCCATATTTATAGGAATGCAATTATATAGGATTGCGTTGTTTCTAATGCTCCTAAATCTTCTAGCTTCTTTCAAATCGTGCAAGTCGCTTCTAAAGCCTACTTGCTAATGCCAGCCAACGATAGTTGATTAACATATTGGTTTGTCTGCTATCACGGAAAATCCTATATAGAGTACAGTCATTTCAACTTGATTAGGCAGAAACCTTTCCATGACCATCCTTATATTGCCTCGACTTCGAAACGAAGAATTCAATCTTATGTATTGAGGAAATCGTCGTTCAGCATCCATTATCGATTGATGTACACGTTCGAGATACATAGATTTCGATACATGTAACGTTCGAATGTAATTGGCTCAGCTACATACTAAATGTAATGACGAAAGAAATGGCGAACAAGACGACGGGGAAGAGGACAGATACCCAATAACAATTTTTATTTCAAATCATAGAAAATTGTTTATCATATTTAAGCAAGTTTTGGCCAACATGATTGTCGGACCAGCTAGATTTCTTGGTAGATATGAACAGTCTGAAGTAAGCTATGATTCAACTGACGAACTGGGATGTTTCTTATGATTCACAGGTTACTTTGTTATGAGAATCACTGTCTTGATCCAGTTGTCGTCACCACTGTTTCTTTCCGTTGTTGTTGTTGGTGTTTTTGTTGTTGTTGTCACCGTCTATGACGATGTTGTTGCTCTTATGGTTGCTGCTGTTGTGCTGGCTACTGAACTCCACCGTTCTTGACCTCTGCTTACGGTTTTGCCTTGACAACTTTTTATTGAGGTCTTTTTCATTTACTTTCGACTGACCCAGATGGTCTCTGGAAGGTGCTTCGTTATTTTTGTCTTCCTTTGTGCTACACAATCACGCGTCATTATTCGCGTAGCCCAGTCTCAGCGCGTTATGCTTATTGGGACACTCTGCCCGACCGACTAAGACAACTAGGTCGTCACTTTTCAACCTACGGTTAATTTGTTTTAACTTGTTTTTATACAGTGAAATATATAAGCTTCTTAACCACCTGTCTTCTCACCTAGCAAACGATCAGATTACTCCTTCTCTCATTCCGTAGCGACTCATCGAAATGTTTTAATCGAAGCTTTCATTTTCTGTCTGTGCAATTTGTGTAGAGTGAATCCATAATGCGGTGGACATATGTTCGTAGACACATATTCAGACATTTTTCAGTGCAGACCATATGAGCATAAAACAACAAACAAATAATGCAAACCTATATAGCTTTCTTTTTTATTTTTTATATTTGTTTTTTTAGTTTTTAAAGCTTTATATGGCATATAGGTAATGGACCACTTTCTTGAGAGGTATCTGTATGAAGTTCCTCTAGAAGCATCTCAGTGAATTCAAATTACTAGACTATGAATTAAGCCATTCTTAAAAACCCGTGTACGTAGCTCGAATACAAACTCAGCTCACTTGCATAGTAACCGCAAACTATAAATCGACATTGGGAATTTCTTCCGAGGGATATTTTCTTATCTACTTCTAATAGACAGATGTCAATCGTTCTAAACACACGATGCCCTGAAGACGCTGCTGAACTAGACTGCAAATAACGCAAGCTATGTTCGCTTTAACAGTAAACACTATTTTACCCGAGGCCTTTCTAGTCAGAACGTAATATGCACTGTGCCTGTCATGCTAGATGAACGCTTGGAAGTTTTTTGCGTTTCCAATCATCGGGTTACACCCCTGCATCTAGGTCAACGATCTATTGTGGCCTGGTGAGAGTGGTAAATTTGCGCTGCCCGACTCATAAGTTCATAACGCGCTCGATACAGCCACTCGAGTGAAAAAATAGCATGTAGGCGTAGCAAGATCAAGTAGACCACATGCTCTAAAAACGGTTTGTGGAGAAAACGACAAAACAATTAGGCGAGTTGACAATGACTCTTGTCCGTTCCGGCAATTATAGAGACCACCGTTGTCGACTACAACTACATCTAGAGTCAACATATATTCTGTGTTAACTCACTTAGGCAAAATTAAACAGGACCAAGCATAGACGGCTTCTGTGATAGTGGCGCTGTCCTGGAGCATCAAAGGCAAAAAGGAATATCGATGGAGCAATAAATCAAAAGAGCTTGCAGCTCTAGACTAGCTCGACGGAAAAAACATGAAGAATAGGTAAACCAACGTTCGCATATGTGACCATAGCACCGTTTGTCGTTGAAACAGATATGTGGGGAACATCCGAGAGCGGCGCCCTCATTAGGAGAACCTAAATATACATGTAGACGACGAAACTATATGTATGTGGTGGAGGAGCAATGGCAGGGAAGAATGAACGTCGTGGCGAGACTCCTAGAATCATCGCGAGAAATGCGATGTCACAGGTAGTAAGCCATAAGTTGCCGGTGGTCAATCCAGACCAGTCACCAGGTACCGCGCGTAGAGAGAGACAACCCTAAAACAGCTCTTTTTCGCTTCTGGACACAAAATAGTGGCTGAGTATTATAAATATTTGGCTATAATAGACGGCATAAACACAACCCATACCGTTGTTGTTGCACGTCCAGAGAGACCGTTGGCCAATTTGGTGGTTCATTAGTAGACAGGGCAGAATAGAGAGCAAACATGCTGTTGTTGCGGCTGGTGTTATTGATATAGACGGTGCTCACACCGAATGTTCTGTCAGTGTAAGAGCGAATCCGTGATGTCAATTATCAGCAAGTGTAGGGTGTTGAACTGAGTGACACTGAAATATACACAGAAACAAACATATATGCGTACGCGCCTACACATATATATATATATATATATA
>MNPL01000235.1:0-43635 GCA_002081605.1 Tropilaelaps mercedesae
TATATATATATATATATATGTAATTGACATCAGATTGAAAATGTTGGTGTGATTCTTCGCGCGGTCACTTGTCGGTAGTGTGGGCGCGAGTTGCTACAGTGGCGCCATCCGTGGTTGTTCTCTATATTAAATTCCGTTTATTTTGTACATTTGTCTATGCAGTGAGAGGAGGAATGGAGCGGTGCGATGGATCTGCTTACTCTTCTTCTCCGTCATGATTGCCGTCGGCGTGCCGTCACCGTTACTATGCTTCTACCATCATCATCATTATCATTAGTAGGGAGAAAGAGCTGTCGTTGCTTGGCGGTGCTGTCTCCGGCGGTACGGCTAGTGCGGCTGCTGCTGGTCGTCGTTAGGCTGGTATTGTTGTTGAATAAGAATATGATTGAGTTTGTCTACATGTATCCTGCAGAGATGTGCCGCCTGACAATGTGTGCGTGTCAGAAAAAAGGTTCTATCTAGTCTAAATTGAGTGCATACTAGGATCTATCATTGCCCGATCTAAGCCGCTGTTCTTACTGACGGTGGACCACTTTGACGGAAGACCGATGGTGAACGGACTGAGTTTGGCCTTTGTCGGGAAACAAAAGCAATCGGCTGCGGTGCTCGATCAGATGACAGCCCGTTGTTGTTTCCACAACTTACATTGAGTCACAGAGTCATTCAATCGCTATGGTAGCAGTCGTACCAGCACTAGTTTTGGCGATACCACGAGCAGCAACAGTAGGGAAGCTACGACGGATACAAATGTTGCCGTGAATGCCTGTGTCATCAACACTTCGGAAATATCATCGTTGATTTGCTAGGCTGACTGTTGTTGCCGGTGCGACAGTCAGTTAAATCATCGGCTTGTTTTGTAATTTTATGCCGTCCCCATAAGACGTCGCAGGACGCCATGTAGAGACACTAACATACCTGTAATTATTGCTCAGTGATAATCATTGAGTTATAGTGTTGAAATAATTTCGCCGTTGGCTGGTTAATTGGTCAAGGTGGCTCATGATAGCAGTGTCTGAATTAGAGAAATTTTTTATCCGCAATCGATGATCGCAGTGCAAATTTTATTAACATACATATTTAATGAACTGCTAGTGAGTTAGTAGCTAACTGTGTCACGATTATAATAGTAGAGAAGGAAAGAACAAAAATGGAGTTTTCCGACTTACAGCGTATTTGGGCAGACCGCTTCCCGCAAGACAAATTGTCGCTTATTTTTGAAGAGGATATAAAGACTCTCCTTGCAACCCACAAGGCACGCGTCGCCCAGTTGCGTAAAGAACTTGCTCAAGAAGAGTTTCTTGTAGAATACTTTGAGCGTACGTTAAACGACGAACGTCAACGGCGTCGCAGTGTAACGTCAGAAGAGACTCCAACCCGTTCGCCTATCGCTTTGTCTCGCGAAAATTCGCTCAAGGGTAAACCTCGTGTAGGATCGGAAGTTCCAGGTACGCCGACAAGTCTTCACGGTTTAAACATCCCAACAAATCCCGCTGATCCTGAAAGTTATGTAACTGTTATAGCCGTTTCGTCACATGATGAGGAAATACGGCCTAAAAAAAAACCCCCGGCGCCGCCGCCGAAGCGGGTGGCTCGATGGCCACCCGTATCGACTGTCAACGCCTTAGGGGCAATTAGCTCTGTCTCTACTCCTGATGAAGCAGAATCCCCTATTTTACCGATTAACCAATCCTCTCTGTCAACATTCGGCAAACCCAAGTTTGGATCGCAGCTTTCTAGCCAGTCGACAACGTCTAGCACGTCCTCATTTCAGCTGGCACTCAGCAGCTTTCGTCAAGCGACGACGGAGTTCTCGACACCGTCGACTCCAGCCACACCTATTGCATCTGAGCGCACAGTATCCACGGCGGGTAACCGCTCGCTAGAGCATCCGTTTGTCGCCGTATCTGCCAGCGACCTCAGTTCACAGTCAAAATCGAATGACTCTTCTCTTGAACGGAACACAAACACGGCAAAGAGCACCGACTCGTCGTTGGAACGCAGTTCCTTGTTCTCCAATAGCACTCCGGCAGCTGGTGGACTCCAAGTGGAACGAAGTGCAAGTTGTCGTCTTGAGCGACATGCGTCAAGCGCTTCACAAAGCAATCGTTTAGTGGCGGCCGACGATACGGGGCACCGCAATATAGCTAACGACAATGGAAAACGTTCGACGCTTCATTTGCTCAAAGATACGCCCAACGATAACAAAACCAACGCTAATGGAGAAACACCAATTGTGGGCCTCCTTGACCTCGAAAGCGACAGCGGCGACCGGAAACTTGACAAGGCTTCAACGTTGAGTTCGAACGACAGTTCATTCGACGGCCTCGATGATGCGCCCATTTATGACACGGTAGCGGCTGATGAAACCGATGCCGAGGAGTCGACGGACGGAGCATACGATGGCGTATGTTGTGGCCGACAGGAGGCGCCAGACCAAGACTATGTAGAGTTTGGTGGCTATGGGCGTATTCCAGCCTCGTTGGTCACTGACTCTACCGAGGAAGACAGTGATGATGAAGAAGCATCCACACGCTCAAGAGAACTCTTACAAGCCATTGCCAAAAGCTGCGAAGATCTGCGGACACAAAGCGCAGGCCATGACATTCCCGAGCTGCGCCCAAGCCGGAGACCTCCTCCGGTACCAGAAAAACTACATGGAGGTGGTGGCGTTCCACAGATTCCCCTGCGCAGAGGAAAGTCTGAGGAACGCCTTGACGGAGATTCTGGTAAGTACAAATTTAAAGCTGCTTTTAGCCAAAATGTTGGCGAAAAAATCTTACCCGAACGGACTGACCATTTATGCGGATTGTTTTCCAAGTGGAAAATAACGGATACTCTGGCAAACACTATATTATATTTGTGAGATATTCATCGATGGTAAATATTATTAAAGCTAGTAGTATCATACGCCCTTCTTCTTTTAATGAGTCTTGGATATTTCTGCACGAAAACTCTAGCATGTTTCTTTTCCATGTGTACCTAGTTAATTCGTGGCAAGTAGCACCTCGCATCAAAAGCCATTACATGCGTTTAAACGTGAGTTCGTGAGCTACGGTACTCCAAACACGACTATTTATTTTAGAAATCTTAGAAATTTTAGAAATTAGAAGATAAAAATATGTAATTTTTATCACTAAGCATGTCCTCTTTTCTTTCAACTTATTCATTATAGCACCCACAAAGAGCACCTTCAGAGACGCTAGAGTCATTACAATGTTATAGCTTAATTCGCTAAATCAAATACGATTAATCGGCACAAGCCCTAGCATTATATTAAAACTTTCTGCAGAAAAAATTGGACCATATTGACGCTTTATTTCTCAGCAGTGTTTCTGCTTTTTTGCTATAATATACTATCTAGGGCTTCCCTTGGATAGTTATACCAAACAGTCCATTATCTAACGAATCTCTTACCCTTTATCCACTGACCACGTGTAGATGCTTTTTAATAGTTCCATTACAGAAACATACTGTTTTAAATAAACCCACCGATGATCGACGCCGTTTTGGTTAAATGATTTTAATTGTTTGTCTAGGACTTCAACCTTCCTTTCTTCCTTCCTTTCTTAAATTCTTGTCAGATATTGATTTAGTCCAATATTTTGAGTCCTAAACTGGGGTGCCTAAATATGATTTACCAGATTTTTTGCTGAGGTTTGGTCTTTTTTGCATTGTTGCGTTGCTTTTGGCGATTTGTTGCGTTCAGATTGTTTTTTGGGCAAAACACTGTAGTCCGTTGACCCTTTCCGCCATTGTTATTACACTATATTCTCACCATAGTCTTATTCCGGTTGCATTCAAAAGTTGCAACGGCGTCACGCGAACACATCGGCTGAAACATTATAAGCAATGTAAGCGTTCTATCTACAGTTTTTGCTGAATTCACTACACCTGGATTACGTCAATATACTATTAGAAATATGACTGTTGATTAGATAAACATTTTTCCTTCTATTCTTGGCATTTTTACGATAATTCTAAGATGACAATCACTAGACATATTGTAATAAACAAAATCACAAGACACATGGTTTCACTGAAGGACACAGGATTTGGAAAAATTGTGAATACTAAAAAAATTATATTTAATATGTATGTTACACATTGCAACCGAATGATTCATTCGTTATAAAGAGTGGAATCCTTTAGAAGATTGTGGGATGAATAGAATCGTGTACCACTAACCCTTAAATTTATGGGGAGAAAAGATACTTTTGCACAGATTACTTGAGTCTAAGGCATCTGAGCGCGTCAATAAATTTGCTCTACAATCGCGGTAGGATTGAAATATATATGTTCAAGCTACCTTTAGCATACTCTTTCTGACGAATAACGGCGACTTTAACATAGAAAACGAATACTTTTATTTATAGGGGTTTTAAGTGAATATTTTTGTGTTTTCCTAGGTGCAAGTTACTGGATACCTGCTGCTAAATTCTACAAGCAGTGCATCATTAACGGAATGTTAGCCTTACTTCACCATAAGGGAACGGAGGGGAAAAACCTACTCTTAAAGACAACCTTTCAGCCTCGTACTTCGCCGGTTCAATCTCGGCAGAGTGTTCTGGTTCCTGATATACCAACCCTGAAGGCGTTAAGCTCAGCAGCAAAACCATTTTAGCGTCTTTGTCCAAAAAACGTGCCGTTTTTATTCATTGTTTTTTTTATTTAAATAATCCAACCCGGTATACCGATGTACTGTCGACGAGAAATACAACCCCTACTAATTTTATTATTAAGTTGTTAATATGCAGGAAGCACGATACTTGAAAGGTATTCAGTATTATGATTTGAGGATTTTTAAATTAGTTCGTCATCATCTTTTAAATGGAAAGAATAAGAACTTGAATTCATTGTGTCAACAAAGATAAACGCTCGAATACAAACGTTCAAATGTATATACCCTACAGAAACATGTTTTTTTTTGTCGAAAGAATATTCGCTTGTATATTTTTAAGGATCACTGGCTTCATTTAAAAATAAGTGTCACAGCCTATCACTGAGGAACAAAGCCAAACGCTTTGTTTCCCATTTTCCACTGTTCAGAAAAACCACTGCTTGTCAGTTAAGCCGCCGATGTTGTTTTAGTTTGTAATGATGTACTGTATATATTGTGGTCCCTTGATGTAGAGTCGGTGGTACTCTTGCTGGCAAAGTGAATAGTCATCGTCAGCAATAGTCGCAACGCCCTGCGGAAAACATTCTGAACGGAATGCAAACACCTTAGCAAACAAAGGCAATCGGTATTTGATTGGCTGCTTGGTAGTGGCCTCAGTCGGCCGCGTTTCTTGCCTTCGATATTGACAAATGGTGCTGGTTATTGCTTGTACCAGCCAGAGCAACTGTTTATCGTTGCTATTTGTACACCTGCTGAAAAGTGTTTATTTTAATCTACTCTCCCAGATCACCTCCGTCTGGACTCGATGAGCAGCAACCATAAAAGAAAAAGAGCAGTATAGGTGGAAAAAAATAAGTTAGCGCTGAAATAAACGGAAAAGAAAAAGGTAGCAAAGAAAGTGAACTAACTGCTAGAACTGCAAAGGGTGAAGATGATGGCACGTTTTCAACGCGACCATTGACTATGACGGCTTCGTTTATAAATATGTCATCAAATTCAAACTAATAAATTCTCTGCCACCCCTCAACACATGCAACGACATCACCTCCAATCTTATCATCCCCATCAGAGACGATGATCATAAGCAGATTCAATCTTCCCCTAGTCAATACAGATGCAGGAGAGGCTTTTATATGGTGGTCGTTTCTGGCTCTGATCGTGCTCTGGACATGGGAAGCTTTACATAGCTATTTTTCATTCCTCAAGGAATTATACTAATCACCCCAGTAACGAGATACGTGGAGCTTGTTTTAATTGAAGTCGTCAAGAATTACATGCGATGTTGTTTGGTATTGGCTGAAAATATCAAGTTTCGATCTTAGCTGTACTTTTCAGGACCCTGCCGCTGGTCATGGAATGATTTACATGAGTGAGATTTACATATTTATTCTTCACGATGACGTGCATAATTAAGCTTTAGTTTGAGAGTGCATTTGATGTGCCATCTTATAGCATCACATCTCGTCCGTAAACAACTGATTATATTTGCACTTCAAAATCGCCAGTATCTTTCGGTGGTTTCTATCATAGCGATTCCTGAAAACTAATAGATTTTTTAACGAAAACGGTGAACACTTTTTCATTTTACATCGTTGCTGTTGTTGGTAATGTATTTTAATTCTGTACATATTTTACTGGTTTTCGTGTTTCTTCTGGGCTCTGTCGAACGTCCCGACTACTAGCGTGAAGTAGGGGTGACCATTCGGCCCACGTTTATAACGCTATCAATAGTACTAAACCCATAGCCAGAACGACTATTACTATGGGAGAAAACAGCGGCTCCTACTTTGTGCTGCGTTGTTCTGCGCCCGTCAAAAAGCCAAGCAAAAACAATAAAAAAATCCAAAACTGTCGCTTAAGCAAATCAAGAGAACGAATAGACGGGTATATCGACAGTACCAATGTATAGATCATAGAGTGGAGCCCTTTCCCTATTGCAAACACTTGCTCCCCCCTTCAACCCTTCTTTGCCATTATAATTGTGAATGTCATTGAGGCGGAACTGGCTGCTTATTGAATGTGGCGCCATTATCGTGAGAGCCGCGTGGAGCGTCATTGCACTGTTTAGTAACACGATTATTTGAAATCTCGCGATGGGGTTAATAGAAACCAGACTACGTACTTCGACCTCTGTAGATGTATATTAAATAGTTGGTTCGTAGTAATCCACTCAGTTGATCTAAATACCTAGTATACTTAATGCCTTTTATGTTGTCTCTATTACTGTGTTGTCGATAAAAGACGAATTTCTCAAATTAAAGACCTGTAAATAAAATTGATACGGGTGTTTTCACAAACGAACTGCAAATTACTCACTGCGTGGATTCCTTTTCGGTAATGTTTTTCTTCGTCAGCTTTCAAGAAAGTGTAGACCTCAACGAGTAAGCAATTACTACAAATGTAGGTTGGCCCAAACCCAAACCAAGTGTTTTGTCTTAGTTGGCACTGATACAACGTTACTCTAGCAGCTTGTTTCGAATCATTCATTCGCGGTGGCAAAACATTCAGTATCAGTTCACGTCCATGTGAATGGCCAGCAGGAACACGGAGTGAGAATCCACGAAATTTAATGTAGTTCAATTTTCTAGCATTATCGGTGGTTTTTTTAGTCTCATATGACGCATGATTAACCCCTAATAAACATCAAAACCTGTAATTGTGGTTCCAGTACGGCTTACACCGTGTAACGCAGTATTCAATAAGGTGAATATTATTTAGGAAACTGGAGCTATCCTAGGTTTATTTTGGTGCGAATTGCAATGAATTCGTTGTCTAAATGTGGAAACATAAATATTACATGATTTAAATACAGGATAATCCGTTGTTGCCCAGGATAGCCGTTTTTAATTTTTGGAGATACTGGGTTTCACCCTTTACGTCCAATGCTATTTGTTTCACTCACGTGGTGGTACGTTGCACTCATTAAGGAGGGTATTTGGTATCGGTTCTCAGAGTGAGAATTCTAAGTTTAAAAATAAGTCTGGCAAAAAATTATGGTGAACGGGATTATGATTGGGGCTGAAAAAATGTTTGAAAATGATTGTCACTGGTTCAGTGTCTCAATAAATGTGCTGTCTCTGTCTTTGTACGTGTTCATCACGTTGTCGGCCCCACCAAACCGATAAGGCCATGTCAATAAATTATACTTAAATACGTCAGCATAGCATTTGACCTTGACCTGACTCACTATAAAAAGCCAGGTGTAATTCTATAACCTGTACCTCTTATGTTATTGAGGGCCATAGAGTTTGGAGGCTCCCATATGGAAGGTCAAGCTATTTTAAGCGGTGTGCCCAAAAGAATGTAAGGATTTAGCTACATTAAAGAGTATGCGTTCCGTCTGATTTATCTTAACATGAAAATGCTGCAACTGATGAAGATTGTGTTGCTATGTGAATCGCCTCCAGCGAAGAGTTATCTTTGTACTCCCTCTACGGCTCTCTACGTCGCCACCTTCGCTGGACTGCCCTGATTAAAATATTTACATGGCAGAAACATCTCTCGCATATGCTACTGCATAAGCTGTTAACTTGAGGCCCCGTTTTATAGTTATAGACGAAAAGGCGGCCACCTCACTGACCGAGTGGCTAAATTAGCAGTTTCAGGATTAATTTTTTCTGAAGAAACTGCGAAGTGGGAACGGGTAATTGATTAATCTATTAGCGTTTGTATTAGGCGTAATAGCTTTCATGCAAGGAATCTAAGCAACTCTTAACCTTTTAATGTAACCTTATAATTAAGCTTAATATAAAAACCTTACAAAAGACCTTTGAAATAATAAAAATAATGAAAGTCAGTCATGGAAACGCCAAATATTTTCAAAGTACTACGTGGTTTTCAAGTACCAATCAATAATGAACGGCTGGTTGCTCCAAAATTAATTGAAGTTGCCTCTATTTACGCATACTGAAAGCCAAGTGCGTCGTTGTCCGACCGTCAGTTATCTGTTGTAACTGCAGCTTTTCATGATTGAAAAATCAGCCATCACAAACTTTTCGGAGTTATCCGGTTTCGGTTAAAATAATTTCAATAGGAAAAAATGTGTGTTTTCTAAACATTGCCTACTACTTAATTCCTTGATACGTGGAACGTGACTGAGCCTCTAATTTGTAATATTGATCGTATGTTATTCGAAGTAATAAACAATTCAAATTTGCATATGGCGTAAATTATTCCGTACAGGCCATTTCACAATTATAACAGGCACCGTATACCTGTTCATATGTTAGTATATAAGCATTCCTTCTAAGTCTCAATAGCGTCATAAACAGGAAAAAAGAGAAGCAAACAGCCACTGAAGCAATCGTTTTATAGAAGTACATCATTAACAAAGGTTAACAAACTCAACGCTCTTAATCGAATTTTTTTGTAGTTGGCAGATAGATTATATTATACACACGCTTCTTTGGCTAAGTGCTTATAAAATTCTTGCCACTTAATTTAGTTATCAACAAACCCTCGAGCCAAACATCAATAACCATTTATTAGTAATTATAGCATATGTAAAGCCTGCGCGAGCTTACTGCAATCGCTTACAATTAAATGAACTTGTTCATTATCATGTATTATTTATTTTTTTATTTCGTAGCAGACTTTGCGGTAACTAGAAAATTAATGTGAAGTGAATGTAACACCTGTTTGGTGTTATTGCTACATACGGTGGATGAAAAATATCGCAATACCAAAACGTAACCATAAACTGAGGTGGGTCACAAAATCCTACAGATGCCATCAAATACTCTTGCTGCTGGCCTCCGAAAAGCCCATTCCACTTCTTTGTCAAGCTAATAGGCTTAGAATTACAGACACGATATTCTACTTCGTTTATCATTTCATTTCAATTCTGCTCTAATTCTAGTAACAAAAAAGTACTGACGTATTTATGAATTCAACCAATTTCTGCCGATAATCTCTGCGATAAGTCGTTTTCTGCGACGAGTAATCATCACCATTGAGCCCAAATCTTTTTCACAAGGCCGCATTGTTTACTAGTCGTCTTACTTATTTATACCTGACCTATCTGAGCTGTCTTGTTGGGCTTTGACTGGCAAATACTATGTTCTGTGTCGTATTACAATACTATGTTATTTCCTTTGTTGTTATTATCGAATAAAAAGTCAGTGTCACCCCAGTCGTAGCAAAGTGTAAGGTTTGGGAGCGAACCCTGTACTATTTGCAATAGCCACACCTAGTGTCTAACTAATCTTCTAAGAAAGAATCAGAATGAGCTATAATTGATGAAACCTTGGTATTTCACGCCCATGGTAGCGCTTTTTTTATGATTCGGACAACGACAAACAGTATAAATTTTTCAGGATCTATGTATCACGAATCGTAGAACACTTTTGGTACTGTGTGCTAGAGAAAATTCTATTTTTGCTAGTTTTCAAGATTAGATTGTGTTATTTGGATGTGTACTATCGCTTCACCAGGCATTCGCAAGCTCGTTCGGAAGAACTTTCATTGCTGCTTCTATATTTTCGTGACTTGGTGTTTATTTGCCATGCCATTAAAGAATCTGTCAGGTAGCCAAACAATTTTGTTCCCATCTATGATTTTTTTAAATGACTCCTGTTGTTAACCTCCTCTAGGTGGTTAAAGAAAAACGCATGGACGCGCTTCCATCGCTACATCAGAGGAATTACTAACCATGCGTAACTTAGGGAAATTTCTGTTTGAGGAGGGTTTTCCTCTTTTGATCTTTGAAATGCATTGTGGTCACTGTATATTTTAGGTAAAATTACCCTGAAAAGAAGACTTAGAAAGTGAGTGAATATTAATAATGAGTAAAATAGCTAAGGGAAACAAAAGTATAACCTATATGAATAAAAATGAAAGTGAAAGCTAGATGCAATGAGACAACTGTCCTAGAATTTTCCTAACAAAAAATTTTTAAAAATAATGATAGCGACCATAAACATGATACTAAATGGGGTTACGAATATTGATGTTTGCGTGCAATAGTTTGTATTTCTTTTTTATTGGCACCGTTTTAAGCATTGCATTATAGTTTACTATCATGTGGGGATACTTTCAAAGTTTGTTGTTGTTGACTAACATGTCAATTATATACTATTTTTTATGCGCCATTTACATTTTCCAGCTTACGGCAATGACTACTACACATTGTAGATTTAGCAATAGCAATAGCGTTGCTCATCTATACATTGACTATACCTTCATTTTTCGTTATAGGTGTATACAGCAGTTCCATGGAATCCTACCTTTCTTCAAAGACGTCACCGCAGCTCCATCGTCCCAAGAAGAGCAAAGAGAAACACGTTCGTACTACTTCTCAACCTTATTTACAATATGTATGGTTAAATGCATTGGACCTCGGCAAACACCGATGGCCATATATAAACGAAATAGGTGTATTTCTAAAACTTTTGTTGTGTCTAGGACAAGTGCGTACAACTATCGAACAACCAGTTCATACAGTTAATTCAAGCATAGTTCACAATATAGCTACCATTACCTCGCATTAACACTACGATTATAGCTTGTGACGTGACTATTTACATATATTCACATGATTATTTTCATCTACAGTATATTTATTAGCTTGTTTATTAACTTCGATATTTCAATACCATTTTCGTATCGTAATACTTGCCTGAATAGGAGCAAGTTCATTAAACTACGCTTTTTTTGTAAAGTAAAAGCACTTCTGAGCATATGTCCGTTTTAATTAAGAACATAACTAAGTGGCGTTGTGGGGTCCTAATGGTAATGAACAACTAATGTTGATACTACAGTACGAAGCAACGCTTTATTGACAGAAGTATTACACCGCTTAAGTTCTCCTAAATGCAGCAATAAAAAGTATATTGTCATGGAGCGACAAATTGCAGGTTGTGCAGTGACGTCACAACTTATTAAAAAGATGCACGCCAAAAATACACAAAATAATAAAATACTCCGTAAGTAGTCATATATCGAATTTACGACACAATTACCGACATAATTAAAAGAAAATGCTTTTGTCTCTCCTACGAGTTTTTCGTTGACGAGAGCAAACGAAGTTCACGACGAAGCGAGCACCAGGTCGCCTAGAGGCGACAAGCAAAAATAGCGCCTAGAGTATTGACGGCAATAAGCATTGAAAACCCAGTCAATTTACGAATTACTTTTCTCCGCGCACGGGCGATTGGGAGTGAAATACCATTGACAATGGTTCCTATTTTAGAAACTAAAAGAGCAACGTGAGGCGAATAGAGTACAGACAAGGTAGGTAGCTCGTGTCATCTCATCGTGTGTGACATAGACCCCGTTCAGCGTTTTTGAAAATGGCTTGAACAGCGTCATTCTAGATAAGCCCTTTTTTGTAAAAGTCACCCGGTAGCCACCCTCAAACTGCCACACCATGGCACAAGAGCGGCAATAGTAATTTATGGGCGAGTATCAGGCTGCTCGCAAGAACTGCACCTTCTTTAAGACGATGTAGTATCGCAACTATCGCGGGGCGTTTAAGTAAGAGGGTTTCAAGGTAATCGTGGCATCTGAACGTTCCCTTTAGGGCGACATAACAATTGTTTTAACACAATTATTGTTATATTTGATTATTTTGACGTTTCTAAGTTGGGAGTGTCCTCTTAGTGGTAATACTTGAAAATAATTTATAATGAAGCATGACTTCTGCCTGAATTATGCGTCGCTGACGACCTGCAGGAAAGTGAAATCCCGGAAAAGCAGTTACGCCGTTCACAGGGTTCCAACTCATCGCTGGTCGAAGGAAATCACGAGAAGGAGAACGAGATTGACAGCGTGGTAAGGCAGCAGTTTAAATGTGTCCAATTCAAATTCTATTCCAACAAATTCTTCTTGGATCAATGGAAGGCGTTTTGTAATCCAAATTAAATATTTGATAAGGAAAACGTGCATTAGTTATTATTATCCCCGATAATCCGGCCAGAAGAAGCCGTGTGTGACGCTTGTGCCTGTCGAAACTGTGGAGGGGAACTGACGTTTAAAGGGAGTAGGAGGGTATTCCTTGCAAGATATTGCCAATATTATTTAACAAATGATAAGATAAACAAGAATAACGTAGACGCAAAATCTTACGAAGCTCAATTGCTCCTATTATTGACATAACATAATTTGAACAGCAAGAGACGAACGCTGTTTTGTGTTTCTTACCGAATGTCTCCTATATGTACGGATATCCTTTCATAAAGCTCTTATAGAAATCGTTTTATGCCCCGCCAATTGGGCCTATAGTTCCGATCGAAAAGTCGTACGTACCAACTTTACGATTGTAAATAAGGTAGCAGAGCAATATTGTATCACATTATTTCTCTTGATTTATTTGCACCTTACAAAATAGTATGTTACGAGCTTTATTATCAGTTAGGCAGCAACCTCTATGAGAAAAATAAGCGCTGGTACGTTCATATATAAAAATAGGAATAGAAAAACTTTCTGGTAACTAGAGTAGAGCAGTTAATTTTGATTTAATTTAAATCAAATATTTATAGTTTCTACTAAGAGTTATAGTGTAGATTGACCCTAAGTGTTTAGCCGCTCTTGCTAGCATTTCATCATACTATCAATACTGTTTTTCGCTGCCTCACAAAATGCTCTCATTCATAATGAGCAATTATGTCTTGTAGATTTCACGCTGAGGTCATTTAGGTTAGTCCATCAGCATAATTTGTTAATTAGTGCGTGCATTAATCATTACACGTTTATTAGCGTAGAAATACCCTATAGAAGGATGGTATAGCAAAATAGTGTGATATTCATCATTGCACCCCCTTTTAAAATATTTACTGAGAACTTGATAGACAATATATTCTATACATAAAACGTAAGGAAACGAAGGGAACGTAGACACTAATTAAGACCGTGCAGATTTCTGAAAGCATATGCAAGTATTTGTGACAGTACAGTCTACCCAAAATCCTTAGCGAATATTTATTCATCTATGAAGTTAATCTCAAAAATGAAACTAAACAATCGTTGTTGTTATAATACTTCAGAAAGATGCAAATAATTAAATTCAAAATTTTAATTTTCTGTAAATGGGTGCACACGGTAGTGGTAAGTGGAAAGTGATAGGCGGTAAAAAAAATGGGTGCACATGGTTAAGTTCATTTTTTTAATGAAATCAAACTCTTGAATAAATTAACATCCAGGCACGATTATTATGCCGCTACCAGTTAGAATAGTTGACTGCCAAGGTGAAGGCGCGCCCATAGGGTAGGCTTGTCAAAGTCAGATTCTGGGTGGATGCAATGTTTTGTTATTTAACTTTATAAGACACTAAATTGGCTACGTTTTCGGTTCTAGGAACCGATCTAGCCAGGAGCGGCCACTTCGGCCGCGCGTCAACTCGCGCCTTTGGAGCTCCAATCTGTCCCTACAAAAGATTCGATCTGAGGGTTGTGGGAGACAAGCTGAGGACGAGTCGAACCGATGCTCATATCCTTCATTCAGAATGTATGCGTCCTGATGTCTGGGCTCCTACACGGCCTCTTCCTGTTGATCATTTTAAAGCCGAGTTGTTTTTAACCATTGGCCCTCTGCGGAAAAATCGCTTACGCAAATTTTTGACAAAAAATCAACTAAACGATAACTCTTTATTACCATTGCTCCCTACAGAAATGAAAACACCATTAAACCCAAATAGCGATATTGAACACAAGTAACAGCCTGTACGGTCCAAGCGCCGCAGGCGCAGGCCCCCGTTTTTACTTACCTTTAATCTCAATGTGTTTTTTGGATCACTTGTTACTACTAAGTGCTTCTTCTAGTACACCGCGAGTCATAGGCATTGAAAACCGTACATAGAAGACACCAGTCTTTCCCTCACAATACAACCCGAATCATGAACACCGACTATGGGATGCGGAAATCACTAAACCACCTCCCACACCGCGTCTCGAACTGTAGACATTGAAAGCTGCATGTGAAAAACACCAGGCTACTCCTCATATCATATCGCGAATCATAGACATAAAAATATCTACGTATAAGACACCAATATATTTCTTAGCACACTCCAAACCATAGACATGGAAAATCGCACGTAGAAGACATCAGTCTACCCCTCATAACACACTCCGAATTGCGAACATCGGAAACTACACCTAAAAAACATCAGTTTGTCCCTCATAGAAAATGAGGCACTCAATGTCTATCCTCTCAAATTATCGACATTGAGAGCTGTACGTAAATATCACTGGCTTTTTCTTCATATCCTACCCTGAATCATGGACATTGGAAACCGCACGTAAAAAGCATTATTTATGCCTTTATCATAAAACTCCTAGACATCGAAAACTGCACGCAGAAATTACTAAACTAACCTTCATAGCATCATCGCATTCATGTACATTAGCGCAACACCGTGTGAGTTATCGGACTCATCGCACTAGTGGCCAATCATATATGTATTGATACAGCACGCTGTGTGGGTCTCTATAGGAATTTCACCACAGGGGCGGGGCCTATATCGGAAATCGCTCACCTTATCATGCATGAACAGCTGAATGATAAGGTAAATGCACAGGCCGCTCTATCGCCCTGCACACAAAAATTCAAAAGGCCGATCGCACTGGCAAACTATAGGAGAACAAGATGACGAAAAAGAGATTGGATTTCACGAATTTTTCGTGGAGCGGGATATGTTTCTCAAAGGAACAATTTCATCCAGCAGCGTTTTTTATTAGCTTCCACGACATATCGAATGGGCGAAATAAAACACATCGCGATGCAAACAAAAAGATAAGCAGGCAATATTTTTTAGTATATAAAATTAGATGAATAGAAGAGCAGTCGCATTCGGTTAACGTGAATATGATTCACGCCTCCTCCGGTTACAAGCAAAAAGTCTGTTACGGAAATAAGGACGCCGAGATAAGTCAACTGATCGAATAGAAAGTCAAGAAGTAGATACTGGTTTGAAGCATATTGGGGTTTTCCCGAAACTGCTTGGTTGTAGGTATAGCGCGACTGACGCTCTTATGCACATGGATCTGCACATGGATCAAGTTGGTATTCTGTGATCATTATCTTGGAAGGTTTGTGTATCTTTACTAGCTCAGCTAGGATAGTAGATAGTTCCATGTGAGGGGGTGTTCCATTCTGTAGCATAAATGACGTAATGAAACTAAGTAAATAACGGGTAATTAATATTTTCTAATTATTATAATTAATATAATAATAAGGGTAATTAGTATAAGCATACTATATGTATTATTCGTTGGGTATTACAGGTACGTAAAATCGTTCAGTCAGTTATTGAGAGTGAAAGCGCGTATGTTGATTGTTTAGACGTCCTTCACCAATACGGAAAAGCATTGGGCAGCGCAACCAGAACTAATCAGGTATGATTGAAATCGAATATTTCTTCCGTTGGATAAGTTTAATTATAATAATGATAAACGACTTAGTGAGTGAATTAGGATAGTTTACTTTAAATCCTCGTATGAAGTATGCCGAACCGCATTTTTGATATGATGAAGAAAGCTGGCAATGTTCATCTCACACATCTACGTACTTTATACAATGTTTTAGTAACAAGTCCAGTAAAGCCGCTTATTTACTCGAATATCCTTTAACGACATTCTAGGCGAACTCCGATATATCTCCCATTTGTTTCATGTTGTATCAACTAAGACGAAACTCAATACATTATTTCCCATGACGGATCATATATAACACAAATCGTTTTTCGCTCATCTAGAAAACGCAAAATGGCTTACAACGATGGTATTCGCTACCCTCATAATATTTTCTGGTCATGTTCGTTGAACAAATTTATAATAACTCAACATCCAATCGCTCTAAGATAAGTTAGATTTTAGTCACTTGTTGGACGTAAAGGATGATCAAAAGGTTGAAAACTGACGTAATAAATCTGTTTGGAGTATAACAAATCTTACACTTTTTTACACTAAACGTGTTGTATTAGGATAAATGACGTGTAGATTCAAAATGACGTTGTTCCTTATTAACTAGAAGAAAACACCTTTTAAATTGTTTTAGAGCTAAGTTCAGAATTTTTTGTAAAAGCCAAGATAAGGCGGAGAGTCACAATTATTGCAATGCACTTTTCAATCGGTGTTCAAATGCTGTTCAGTTTTATTATAATTTAGTCACAGATATTGGTGCACATTTTCACAGCGATCAAACCTGCTATTTTTATTACCATAGCCTCACACTGTTTACGTATTTATTTGATATCTGTTCTTTGAAAATCGAGAAAGTTGTCATGTGTACCGGTGATTTATGCGGCAACTTCGCGCTACTAATAGTGGGTCGGTTTGGACTGTCTCCATTTTTCATACACTTTCATAGATTTGGACCTCTCCGCACACTTGTCAACCAATTATATGATGACAAATCTGCCTTTATCCTATGAAAATCTTTCTTTCCTAAAAAAATACTATTTAGTTCAACAGTACAGCGTGTAAATAGCCTACGAATAAGTCTTGCCTGTACCGACTTAGGAACCTTCGTTTTTAATTAAGTGCGGTTATCATAGTTCACAGAAATATCACATTTTCGGTAACACAGAGTTTTGTAGAGTGGGATGTAAGATTCAAGTCTCCTTACTACAGAATATCTCAGAAGCTTACAATTAAGAGGTTCATATATACGCTTGAGTCTGCATGGGTATTTTCTAAGCGGTTACACTGCCATCAACAGATACAGATAGAATGGTGCCTAAAAACGCAGAACAACACATTTTCCCACCGGTTTTTGCCTTTTCCCACTCCTGTATTTTGTTTATGGCAAGTTGCAAAGTGCCTTTTTCTATGTCGTTTCGGACCGTACCGCAAATATTCATTTGCAAAAAGTACAGGAATTATACCCTTACAGAATTTGTATGTCGAGCATGATAATGGCCCTAGGTATAAATTTTCTAAAATGACTGACAAAGTGAATCCATCATAATACTAAATTATTGTGAGTCTAGGTAGGACTCTAGCCATCGGAAAGTTTTGATGTCAATCTTCTTCACCTTTTCGAAGAAAATACGACGTATAAAGCTACAGGCAGAAGCTGTAGAAAATGTGCTAATGGGTCTCTTTTGCCACTAATAACATTTTCCCAACATTTTGACGAAACTAGGTGTCATGTAGATCAATAAAACTCTGTTATGATTGAAAAGTTTAGATGCAATAAAAAGCACTGTTTTTTGCATAAGAATATAGCAGAAGAAAATTGTTAATTAAAAATTCTGTACACATCGTCAGTTGTTTCTTTACAGCCAAAAAGAAATGGTTAAATGACATACATACCTTTTGTTACGTATTTAGAAGCACTAATAAAAGCTTTACTTGGCCTATTTTAAAAATTAACTTAGACTATCAATACTATAAGTAAGGATATTATCGGAGATTTAGGCATATAAACTATAAGCTTGAGGCGGCTTTTCGATCTATTCAATGGCGTGTTTTTCAGGCGGTCCTTTCACGCGAAGATGTGGATACGATATTCTTCAAAATCGAGCAGCTTTTGGACGTCCATCGGAATTTTAGGGACGGCCTACGCAGAAATCTTGAGGTTGGTGTAAAATTAAGAAGTGAAGCACCTTGTATTATTCATGAAGAGCCTACTCAAAAAGGTTACGTTGCAATGTCTGACACACTTGTCTGCTGTATCCTTATGGGATATTATATTCTCTTATTTTTCAGAAACCACTCGGAGGAACTTCTGGAAACGTGGCCGAATTTCGACGGTCAACAATCGGCGAGAATTTCAAATACCTAGCGAGCAGATTGGAGGTGTATAATATATTTCTGCAGAATTATTCGAAAGCTATTGAGACCGTGCGGAGATGTTCACTTAACAATGCTAAGTTTGACGAGCTCTCCAAAAATATGAAGCTGAAGGTCAGTCACTAGTCAGATATTGAATTTCATTCACGTGCTTATTTTTAATCTCAGAAATTATTTTGCAAACTACTGTTAATTCAGTTTGTGCATGTCACACGTTTTTCGTTGTCCCTTTTGGTTTTTTATAGGGCCAAACAACATCTCTGGAAGATCTTCTTCACAAACCGGTAGCACGAATACAGAAGAATGCTCTTGTTATCGATGACCTACTTCGGGCCACATCGGCTACGCATCCGGATTATAACAATCTTAAAGTTGCATCAAAACTTACGCAGCACTTCCTCGAAAACCTCAAAACCAATAGCACGCTTGAAAGCATGTTTCCTGTAAGTCCAATACAATCATAAGACAAGTTTTTGAAATTATTTAAAGGTACAGTGTGTAAAGATCCTTTGTGGTAGATATTGTTTTTGTCATAATTAGAATCCACAGTAAGATGGGAAATAACTCTGGCGTGTGTCTGAAGTTTAAAATATTTGCCTCCATTTTTAATTAGCATACTATACGTACCTAAATATGCAAGTTCACGCAACGCGTTTTAAGGTCAATACCTTTGCACTTTCATATGTCTCAGACATATGTCACAACATTTTTTTCATTTATTTTAGTTTCCATCAAAAATCCATTATTTAAAAGTATGATACTCGTAACTGATTTCGTACGTTTCAGGGAAATCGATAATCAGTATTATAATCCTATGCCCATTTCATTATGCAGCTGTCATAGGTTGTTTTTTTGAACGGTGAAGTTCTTTTAATAGTTAAAACAACTGTCACTACTTCAATCATCGTTTCTGATATACTGGCTATATTTTTAATCTGGTGCTTCTGTCTTAACTCGTCTATTTGTCCGTCGGTTTGTCTGTGACTCCGTGTTATTGTGTTGCTGTTGTTGTTGTCCACAGCCCCGGCCTCCACTGGTGAGTGATCGTGCCTGAGTGTCCACTTTTTTGTCCCTCTTTTGTACACGTTTTTCTTCATGTGTTCTCATTTTCTCCCATCCTGGAACGCGGCTACTGACATTGAACGCTAACAGCATCGATAGCACCTTCACTTGTTTTCAATCGTCTTACTAATAATAATACTACTACGTGTTACTAATAAGAACAAGAGAATCTAACTTAACAACATATACGTCTTTACAAATTTATAGATGGACATCAACAAAGATTTGTTAAAGGTTCGTTTCTAAAGGTTTGGTTGTGTTGAATGAAATGTGCTTATTGATCGACTGAAGTTTCCCACGCTTTCCCTAAACTGTTACTTGCAAAGTCCTGGATAAATATATATTTGATTTGCCAATTATTACTGAAAATTCTTTCAGCATAATCCAAGGTCACAGCAAGATTAGGTTTTAATAACCTTAACACAAATTGAGCTCAATTTTCGTTTTAATGTAATACGAGAAATTCATTACTAATATTTATATTTAATTGGTACTCATGACACACGATCCATACACATACGAAAATTCTTAGTAATTGAAATGTTCGGTATCTTGCCTCTATTTGCCGCACACATGAGGCAGATATATCATTTCTTTAAAAAGGAGCGCGGATCAGTACACCGGGCTAAAATTTCGTCTAGATATTTAGTTATTTCATTTAGATGTTACAGATTATCAGAAGAAAACATGTCTTAAATCCGGCACGTCCTTCCCAAATTTTGGTCTGCAGATACACTTCAAGGGTCCTTTATAAGTAAACTGTGTGACATCACAAAATTTTCTATATGTTGATCACTTGAAATGGTTCATCACGTACTTGAATAAGGTTGTCTGCCTGCTTAAGTCAGCGACAAGTCTTTCTACACTTTCTTTTGATTTAGTGAACTCCTATAAGCTTCCTAGAAAACATTTGATTGATTTACAAAGGTTGGTTCAATTGTAATTTTAGAACGAAAAGAACACTGTACTCCTTAGCTAAACTCTTAAATGGTATGGTGTCAGATAGACCGTCGCTCGCATGCATCTATGCATCAAGAATTGCATGCTGCTTACCCGAAATAAGGGGGCAGTTTTATTGAAATATTTAAAGTTTTCAATTCCCAGGATCTCAGTCCAATTTGCCTCTAAAACAAAGGCGCAATAATGGTTCCAGCAGCTCCCGCTGTCAGTCTATTCTTTGTTTACCTTGGAAAACGATATTACATGTCATTACCACTTGCTATACTGTCCTTTATATGCCGTATGTTAAATAGCATGTTAGAATGTCGGCTTCATATTGTCTCTTTAAATTACCGATCAGACGAGATCGGTTGTGCGGTCGGTGCCGTATAAAAGCCGTCTCTCCTCAATATGATTTGTTTACACTTGTTGTTTTTATTCGGGGCCTAGGAGCTGCATTATCTGGTAGAATTGACGCTATATTTAGGCAAAAACATTTATCATTGTGAAAGCCCCCGCGTAAATCTTCCGGAGCCCAAAATCACCCAAAAATGCCTAGCTTTTGAACCAATCGTTGATCGATACAGGATTAAAGCAAAGAAATCTTTTTTGCAACCCATACGTATGAGTCCCTAAATAAGACAGGACAATTATAGATATAAATAGTTGTTTTGTCAAGCTCGGTGGCTTGGCGCATTTGCGTGCGCTTTGCGATTAGGAGAAACACGTAGGTAGGTGTACGGGTCCGATTCCCGAACGTCTCAGATTTACATTTATGGGGTTCGTCTTACGGAGTAATGTAGAAAGTGCTACTCGGACGTTAAATGTTCGCTGACGGTCAGCCCTGACAAAATGTAGGTATGAATAGCTTATTGCTAGCCTTTAAAGCGGCTAAAGGTGTGTTAAATTACAGTGAAATCCGTGAGTACTATGTTCACTGTATTTTTAGGCATTTGTATATCCGAGGTATGCACAGCGATCTCGACTACACCTTAGATACTGTGCGACGAGAATTTAAAACCTGACCTTTTTAAAGCCCCCTACAGACTAACAACTGTTTATAATTTCTTAACATCTTAGTATAGAAGAAGTTGGCAAGATGTGAAAATACATATCGACTTTGTTGTTTTGGTAGAATTGAAACGGAGCCTGAGTGAGGTATGCATGAAAACGGTTGATGTTAAATGTTGGAACTGACCTTGTTAATGAATTTGCAAGCATGAATACCTCTCGATTTGCAATGTGTATCATGGACCTCGAACCGCGGACTTTATGGTTTTAAGGCACCTACATTAAAACTTCACCGCCTATCTGAACGGTATTCAAACAACAGGGTAAATTACCTTAATTGATAGCGAGGTATACGTCTAGGCAAACTACAAAAGTGCTGCTTATAAGAACATATTTTTGTGCTAAACAGCTGATGATTAATTTAGAATACTTAAAAATCAAGCATTAATTTGAAACCTGAACTTCTTAGGATAAAGGATAACAGCGGTATTGACTTGTGTTATCACATATATTCTTCACTTTCGTCAAAAGTATGTCGCTGCATCCCGTTTTAGTCGTAGTCCTCCGTAAGGCATGCATCAGCGGTAGCATGTTTCCTTCTGTGACACACTGCCTACCTATTGGCAGCAGCCGCAATTTCACTCAACGAAGTATGTTTCGTTTAAGTGGCAACCACGAACAACCATCAACACGCTAGCTACTACGAGGAGACAAAAAGGGACAAGTGGAGCTAGCGAACAGTAATAGGAACAATAGCTGACTGATGTATTTGTATAAACAATTCCGATCAATGTTCTAAGTTACTTTCAACTCGGTTTGGGGTTTAGTCAGTAAGAGCCTTACACTATCAGGCATATACCTAAACGTGAAGCTTGCTGTCCATGAGGATTTGCCCTTAACTTTTGATTCTACCTCCATCCCTCGTTTGACGTCGAGATTTGTTGGACATGTTTAGTAGCAACGCTGCTTTTGTGACTTGATGATCCGGGTCCAGAACTAAGTGACCTTAGTAATTAATCGAGAAACTTTGAGATTGCCATGCGGTTGCTGTAGCAGTGTAGTTAATAGCGATTGTCGAGAGCCTATAGATATAGTACTGTGTGTTGTGCCTTCAGTACTTTGCTGCAAGGGCTGTGCTCCATTAAAGCAGAGCAGCCTTTCTCTCCATTGGAAGAATTGAAGCTGAATTTCAGCTGGTCAGATTCTTATAAGGTTATTATTGAACTGCATTTCGAATGCGGCTAATGCCGAAATAGCAGTCCAGCTGTGCAAACAGTAGCATTAAGTTGAAAATGCTTAGATTACGGAGGTAAACACTTTTATCGAGCGTTCCGTTCGAGCTGGTATGTCCTGAAAAATAGCTTGCGGCGAGGATCTCATCTAATTCCAATAAGAACTTCGTTTTGCTACAGTATTGATAAAACTGCAGTGGAAAGTAATCTAAGGAACTAACAAGCTGAACAATTTTCGCCGGTTCAACTGATTTTCCTAGCATGGCTCATAGATCAGCCTTCCGGTTCCCAGAAAAGCCTGATATTGAACACTTTATTATGAGCTTATCAAAAATACACGAACCAGCATTTGCAGTACCGAATAAAGGGTATGGGCATTGTTTCTCATGGCAGTGCGGAACAAATAGCTATTTAATCCAATTCAGCGCATTTTCCACCTAAGCTAACGATTGGTAATGATACATATAGCACTATTAGCTAAAAGCAACAATGTATGACAAATAATTTTGCCACTCTTCTTCTTCTCCTTATTATTATTATTATAATTATTGTCAGGACTCTTAATATTAGTGATATGCTGACCACACCATCAATAGTCCAGTTGTGCACTGGGAAGGGTGCTGAAAACCGACATATATAATATGACAGTTGTATGGAACGTTCTGTAGAATAACGGTTACAACATCAGCAAGAAGCCGAGCGTACAGGCAGACTCCTAGAAAATTAACTTAAACAAAAGTACCTGTAAAGTTAATTTTCTAGGCATGGAGTAACGGTAACTTCATCGCGACCCATCCAAAGTAGTAAGTGGCAAATTCGAAGGATGAACAGGCATTTTCGCAGTTGATAGAGACGGCGGATACAGACGTCTGGAGAAGGGAAAAGAGTAGTCGGGAGTTGACGCGATGATTGTGGTAGCAGGGAAGGAGTGCCGAAATGCACAACCAGTCGGCCGCGCCAGGAATAGAAAATACAAGCCAAAATATAGATTCCACTGCTGGATCTCGGCGATTTTGCCACAGCCTTGATCCTGCTCTGCGGTTTGCCTATGACGGGGTGCTGGAAATAGAAAATTCCAGCACCTTCACACCTTTTCTGACATTCTCTATTATGCAAGTTAACCTTGTAGTAGCGGGTTACCCGGTTCACATCGAAAAGAAACCGACGTACATGAGATATATTTCAAGAAAGGCACAGCGGGTCGCTTTGAGCCTGATTCGAATCTTGCCGACGATTCGTGAAGCCTTAGGTAAGTCTACTAAGGTCGATTGCTGAGTCGACCAGACTTCGTGCAGCATCTAGAGTTGTATGTCACCGCGCACGGCAAAGAATTGGGGCGCACTGAGCTTGACCTAAATCATGCCACCGATAAGAATTTTACCGGTCGGTGTCGACTAAAGCGTTCCTGGTTCTGGCCGACGCCCACTTAGGAGTCTTTTTGGCCGGAAAAAGGAACTCGTTATCCCTTGAATGAAAATCTGTACCTGGCCATGATGAGAAGTGCTACCATCGACGCTTGGCAGGAAATATGGCCGGCGGTGAAACGTGGGTGAACATCCATGAAGATGAAGAGCCTGATAGCTAATCATCGGCTATGGCTTGACTGGGACGGAAAGCTTACGTGCAGTGCTGCTCAGTGTTGTACGGTCATGGACAGCATAAACGTATAAGGTTAAAATAAGGATAGTGCAAGTAAACGTATTTGTTCTAAGATACCGAGGAAGAGGACAAGGTAAAGCATATAATCCTACACTGTAGGCATGTGAGAGAGCCCTATACAGCCTAAGGAATGAGTACTAGAGAAATGGTAGAAAATTCCAATTTAAAGTGATGTGACGAGCTGGTCGGATATCATAATGGATTTTAAACGGAAAAAGAAGATAACTGGGAAGCTATTTGAGGGATATTTGGAAGTTACAACAAAGGAGGGAAAAGTAGCTCGAAAAAAGGTGCCGAAAGAGGCGGGAGGTAGTGGGAAAAGGGGGCGAGTAAATACTCAAATTTTCAACGCATTCATCCAGGCAACGGCGACAGAGTGAAAGGGTGTTTCTCTTATAACTGGACGCGATTGGTTCTAGCCGGTCTTAACTGACTAGCTGTAACTAAAAACCGTGTGGAGGCCGAACGATATGTGTTCGCCGATACCTACACCTTTCATTGCGCTTTAAGCGCTTCCAGAAATGTCCGCCCCGTAAATCGGTAACAGTCCTGGATTAGCCTAGTATCTGATTAGTTAGGTTTGTTATTACCGACTTGAATGGTGCTTGATTTCTGCTGTTTTAATAACCGTTTTCCTTGAAAATCGGAACAAATGAGTGTCAGCCATTTATAATTCGTCTACGTAGGAACTGTTCTGTAGGGAGTCACTGAATTCTACATCGCTTCTATATAATACACTTCTGTATAATACAGAATAAAACCCTGATATACTGCAGCCTGTATAACCACTTCAGTGATCCCTGTAATACCATTTTTTATTAAAGCAAGGTACTGACAGCCAATAAAACAATAAATATATGAGATGAAACAGTAAAAATATCATTTAACAATCGGATTTTAGCTTCAGTGTGACACAAATCTCAATTCAAGTAGTCGTAATTTTTCAATCAGAAGATTTTAAAATTTTGCAATGGTAACTAAACGATAAACCCCAGCTTCCGACAGCTTCTGAGAAGTTCTGACATAACCTGATAATTTATCATTCTTCTTTGACCTTGACCAGTTGCAGGATCGAGCCTCGAGACACGTTGTGCGCAACGTCTTCATGGTACAATTGGAGGGACATCGAAAGCTTCGACATTTGTTTCTCTTCAATGATGTTCTTGTATGCGCCAAATGCAAAACAAATGGACGTACTCGATACCTCGAGGTCAAATGGTTTTTACCTCTCAACGAAGTGCGTTTCATGTATATAAATATTGCTCTAGTTTGATTACATACGTGCGGATACAAAAAAATGTAAACGCAGATGATTACCGTACATAAGTTAGTAATTACCTAATGTAATAATATTACTGCTAAAACCACTAAAAATTGCATTGACACTAATGCAGCTAAAAGAGAGCATAGATGAACTTTAAAAATCGCCGTATTTACGTTTCTAACATTTTCGCCCATTACAATATTGCATTCCTTTAAAAAAGGCTTGTAAGTCGTGTTTTTTATCTATTCTCAAGTTTACTTTTTGCGTCCTTTTGGGCGATTAATAAATCGATGAAAAGATGTCAAATGTTATTTCCTTAATTGCTATTGACTACTATATGTATCAGGTAACTCTTCTTGATCCTGAAGGGGAGGCGGAGCCAATCCGTGAGCAACATCCGGCCAACGTTTGTCAGCTTCGCTCGCGAGCAAATTCCATTCGGGACCAAATTCGAAAGCTGGTTTGTGCGGCCTCTTTAATTGCTCTTGTAACAATCTGTCAGAAGTTGTTATTGCGCCGCATTGTCATTCGTGATTATTTGCTTTTATAGCGACGTCCTTATAATCTCATCTAGTAAATGCAAGTATTCGTATAAACAGTTCCGGTCAATATCTCGTCATTTTCAAGTCGGTTTGGGGCATTTTGTACAGCTTAATATGACATGAGTTTAGTTAAATCCACGCATATGTATTGGTTCGAAGCAAAGATTGCGATTATAACACGAAAATGCGTGATCAAATCTGTTAGTGACATACATGCTACAAATACAATATTTGTATTATAATCATGTAGTTACCCTAGCTGAGCCGCTTATGATGCATATAGTAACGCTTATATGCACCATTTTGCAAAAACCAAACAAAATTGTTACTTTTGGTGGTATAAAATGGCTTACTACTTTTTAAACTAACAATAAGAACTAATTTTATTTATTTATCTCAGAAAAATCATTTCAATAATTGTAGTGTTAAGAAGTGGTTATTTCTATTTGATGATTGATGCTTTAGGAAACTAAGCGTGGCCCAGTAGGGTGTCAAGGCGGGGTCACAACTTCGCGCCACATGGACAAATTACGCCGAAAATTGAGCGATCTTGAGGCAGCTTTAATGCTACACTCACCCCATCTGCCCTTCAAAATCGGCCATAAAAACCACAAGGTGAGTTAACAGTCTTACTGACTAGTCCAAAGAATCATATTGCGAACTTGAGCATTTCATTATTTTGTATCTATTTATTTGGCATTATCGTAATTTACAGAATAAGTTTTCAGATTAGTTAGGAACACTAAAGTTGACCCGTTGTATATTGCTTCGCCAATAAAATACTGAAACACATGTTAGTTGATACAGTACAACGTAGAGCAATATGCGTGTAAAGGAATAGTACTTTAGTAGCCATTACCACTGAAGGTTCTTGATACTACTAATCAATCGGTCTTCCTAAGACACGATCATCAGGCTAGCAAAACTGATACTCATTTACGTTCCGTTTAAAGCCTAAGAAAGCAATCCAGCACACGAATATCTAGCAGCTTATTCCAGATTGACACACCTTTATTACCGGTCGAATATCAACCAGCACTCAAATGACAATGTCTTAGCGAAATGAAGCTTGACTCTAAGCTTTGAGTGTGATTCGGTAAAACCCTCAACGATGCAGCACCAGGAGTACAACTAGATAACAATCTAGATATAAAAACACACAAAAATTAATACACAAAGGGCACATAGGGTAATATATTCAGGAAAATAAATATAAGCGCTAAGGGTTCTAGGCGATGTACGAGAGATAATTCTAAAAAGTTACTTCTGAAGGTCATTAATAGGATCCAATTCAAAATTAAAGTGAACCCGAAGGCCTAGGCAACATTAGCAAAATGCGTATAGAAAAACAGATTTAACGGAGTGTTGTCCTTCAAACTAGTTGTCAGCATTTACGAGTAAAAACTATCGTTAAGATAAAACCCCAGTTAAAATTAAAAAATCTGCTCAAGACGCAAAAAATAGGTAGTACTTTAATTTATCATCCAGAAAACGTCCAGAAAAAATTGTGGTTGTTAATGGTGATAGTATTGTGTAAAATGACTGACGAGTTTTTTCGTTCAGACATGCGAAATCTCCGATACGGACGAATTAATATCCAAACAATTTTTACCCATCGTTATTGTGTTGTTTGCGTTGAGCTTTTGGGTAATAACACTTAAGTCCTGTCATATACAGCACGGTGTCATTGTCATATTTAAAAAAAAATGACATTGAACAGATGTCATTACAAAAAAGGAAAAGAGAGTAAGACCTAAAGTACTACCCTACGGTACTCTACAATTAACGGAGTGATAAGTCATTACGTCCTATATCAACAAGCCGAGATCGAACCAACATAAAGCTATGAATAAGTTTGCATGTTCCTTGGTCAAAACCATAGTTGTGGAGCTTCATGGACAAAATTTAAAGGGTGATGGAATTGAATATTTTTCAAACATATGCAAGAAAAAGCATGGTTCGTGCGGGTAAATGAAAGAAATTCGGGCGACAAAAGATTGTTTTAGGTCTTTATCGCGACAGATACAGGTCACATGATCCTACTGGAGTGTTTTGGTAGCTCCGAATATACTATATATATATATCTATATATATAATATTTCTAAACCATCCACACTTAGTCTAGTACGTAATTGTGAAGTCAAGGGACAATTGATATTGTGTTTCGTTTGGAGGTGCCTTGATAACCCGACGAACTGTGTCTTCTTTTCGCAGGAGTATCAGAATAGCCGGAGTAACTATTAGTACCAGCATTTTTGTTTGGCCTTTTATCTATGATGGCATAATTATCCGCGATGACGGAAATTATAGCGTGACCGCGTAAAGAACAACTTACGAAGTGCAGTAAGCTTTTAACATAAACGCCGCGTAGCCTAATCTTGTATATTATATTTTACTCTGTGTAGTATTGTGCGGAATTACTGTTTTTTTTATTAGTTTGCGGCATGCCTGTTAAACAACTTTCCGAGTATTATTACATTGGTGCTTTTGTATTGCATATTAGGTGTTCCAGTTCTTCGTATCTTCGGAATTTGAGCGACAGCAATGGATAGAGGCGATTCACGCGCTACAAACGCAAATGCAGGGTACGACATCTAGCCAAACATCGGGTCAATTAGGGTCGAGAACATCATGCCAAACCAGTCATCAATCCGGGACAAGCCCGCCGACACCACATGCCCCGCCTACAATTTACGAACTCAACACCTGCATAGCGGCCGCGGTTCGTACAGCTAACTTTTATCAATTTCAATTCTAAATCTTTATTCATTTTAGATAATGTATTTGGCTTTTTTGTTAGCCTTTAGAAAACATCCATTTGTCGATCCCCTTTTAATGTGGTATTATACAGTGACTAGTTAATCAAAGGGGGGCTAGTCAACTCCAAAGTGACGCGCTCAGTTTTTATGGTTTTGTTATTCAGGGCTATTTATTATTCCTCATATTCCGTGCAGTATACTCGGGGGGTTCTTAGAGGTGTCAGTTTTCCTATGCTAACCAATGCGAAAAGCAAGGTGATCTTTCTTACAGGCGATTTGAAGCGATCCAATTGGATTTTCATATTAGTGTACACATGTTTAGGAATGATGTCGGCCAATCAGACCAGATCAAGTCAAACAGAACAAAACGTCTTGTTTAAGCCTGTTGTTCACTATATTTTGACCATAAGTTTCTCCGATAAAGTTGATCATAGTTCACCTCATCGTTCGTAGAATTCAGCAAGAAATCCATAAAATTACCCCATCCGTGAATGTATCATCAAAGTGAAAGTTGATGAACCTATCCTCTGCAGACCTGATGTGTCCTAGGGAAGCTGCGCTTTGCCCCTTTTCAACTATATCATTATTTTTGGGTAGATAAAAAGTCTGGAATTCATGCGCTCTCAATTTGTATAAAATTAATAAAGCCGAATCGTCGAATAGGCCTGGTTGTCTTCACATCTAAGCATGATTTTGTACAATGTGCTACTAGTGAATTAAAATATTTCATTGAACGAGTTGCCTTTTGTTAGATGACCAAGACCTTACATTTCTGATTATTTTAAACCGATACAACAGTGAGCATATTATTTAAAGGATCTGTGTCGCTGTTATACTTCGTCAAATATTTTTCTAGTAACTGTTAACCATTAAATTTCCAATGCTTTTGTTTTACCAAAAGGCACGTTCCTACTTCAACCGGGCGTCTTATCTAAAAGAAAGTTGTTATCGGAAAATTAGAGATTGTTTTTAGTTCAGAATACATACGCAAATAATAGTTTTCTACAGTATTATTCTTCTATAAGAAAGCAAGAAGCTTAAATCTTTTGGACGGAACTAATTGCAGAAGACGCGTAATTTATATATATATGCGTAATATGTTTTGTATAGGGAAGTAAGAGCAATCTGGGAAGCCGGCCATCAGATGACATGCTGCTCGGAGAGTTACACGTGAATATTGTTAGCCTTCAAGAAGGGGAAACTTCATCCGCTGCCAATGTTGGTACTGGAACAGCAATGGGACTGATAACGCTACCTGCCAATATCAATAATACCTGTCAAATGCACATATGTCTCGAAATTGACTCGTACGGACATTTCTTCCGAAAAGGAAGGACGAAGAGTGTACCACTGACGGCCGGAGCCGAGGCACGCTTTCGGCAGGAACTCATCATGGACGCAGACGGTTCTCAGACTCTTCGTATTCTGCTCTATGAGGAATTAGCACAAGGCCCACCGCTACTGAGAGGCAAAGCTACCTTCGAGTTGAGCAGATCTTGGCTTACAGAGCACTTCCAAGATAGGTGCATTTCGCTGCAGGAGGTGTGTTAATTATATTGTGACTAACTGTCACAAGCACAGATAAAAACGTTTCAGAGGATTTGTACGAGAGCTTTTACGCATACGATTTAGCAAGTATGTAATAAGATTTATTTTCTCCTTTTAAGAATACTCAAATTAAAAGGAAATAAAATTCTTTTTTGCAAGTTGTTATTTATCTGTTCATAGTATCTTGTTTTATTCTTGTGCTTCAGTACACGTTAAATTTGTCCATAAAGTACGTGCCATACCAGCAGTGCCTTCGGCGGAACTTCGACACCAAACCCGTTGGAACTTTTGGCTTGAAGATCGAACAGGTTTGCAAGTGAGTATGTCGGCAACAAGACCTGTGGATTTAGTGGCAGGTACCTACGTATAGCATTTAGGCTATACTATTTTTTCGTTGTGAACGTTATGAACTATTTTCATGATTTTTATCGGGCGGGGCTATTTCGTGCGGGTAAAACACACAATTAGGACGCAATGACTTGATTTGTTACTCCGTTATGTGTGTTAATTTGTTAGCTTCGTACGAAGCACCTCGTAATCTTATCCAGATCCTTCGAAGTTGATTTTTTGAAAGTTCAAATTTATTCGTTTTATTATCTTTTTAAGTTATGAGTTTAGTAGTTTATTAGAGGTTCGTTTGTATTTTAAGTCGATATTTACTCAACGACGCTCGGAGTCCGTATTAATTGGGTTTCACGGGATCTTCGGAATCTGCTGAAAGCAGTTCTCCCCTTACAATAATCGCCTGTTCTTTGATAGAGCGGATATGACTGCCATACTAACAAGACGTATCGTATTGCCTCCCAAGTATCTTGCGGCAAGATACAGAGACACGTATAAATTACATTGTAGATCCATTCTCGTTTAATATTTGCTTTACTGTTGTTGCCATTTCCGGAGACAAATTTTTCGGCTCGTCCATTAGATCTTTGAAGCCCAACGTTCCATAGACAAACACGATTCATAACGAGCGTGCGTTTGTGCATTTTATAATTTTATGTAGAGCTTTGTTCTACCGCTTTTAAATTCAGCAAGACAACTGCTGACAAAGAGCAGCACTTCCGATACTTGGGAAGTTTTGAATAAGATCACATTCTAATCAGATACAGCAACCCATAGTTGCGTACCATATCCGCTTAATATATCGGCCAGCACAAATTAGCACGCTTTCACAAGTACCAATTCGGTATGATTTGCGCGGGACATGAGAAATGGTGACCCCAGTTCACCAGATGAGCTCATGTGCGAAAAAAATAATGATTCGCAAAAAAATGTTTTTTCATCTAAATCATGCATTGATAAAGCATACATGAAAGATAGTTTGTCGCCGGACAGAAATGGTGGTTCACAATTTTGCGGTGAAACAAAGTGTACTCGAATACGAGACCACCCAGTAAACAACAGACAAGTTATGGCAAAGTGAGCGTTTTTAAGCAAACCATGTAAAACGAAGCGTATGAAATACCTTAAATACAGACGTAAGACATGTGTTCAACAATGCTATTACGATGTGAAAGCGGCTCGGCCACTTTTGTTCTTATGGAATTTCGCTACAGATCTGGTGCAAAGTATTAATGTGAATTAGACAAATTCTGGCTGTTGCTCTACAAATCTATTGCTCTACCTGTTTAACTAGATTTTCTTTATGCAACCCAATTGCCATGCACATGTCGCAGTACTACTGCTTTGTCCCCGCCTACTTGTTTTGTACCTAACCGATTGACTGCATTTAAACCCACAGAAAAGAAAAGTCAACAGTACCGTTTCTCATTAGCTGCTGTGTTCGCGAAGTCGAAAAACGCGGGATCAACGAAGTGGGTATCTACAGACTATCAGGCTCCTCTTCGGATGTTCAGCGACTGCGTAGAGCTTTCGAAAATGACCCGTTTGAAGCAGAACAGCTTCTTAGAGAAGTTGATATTAATGCAGTGGCACATCTGTTAAAGTTATACTTGCGTGAATTGCCAGAGGCGTTGTTCATTGACCAGCTGTATCCCGATCTGTTTGAAGCACTCAGTCAGCCCGAGCCTGAGGGAAAAAGTGCACGTCTGCTCGCATTGTTTCAACGCCTGCCTGCAATAAACCGCAACATTGTCATGCATCTAATTGAACATATGGTTGTGATTAATCGACACGAAGAGCATAATAAGGTAAAAGAACTAAGTTATCATGTCCATTTTATATCTTAATCTAACTAGATATAGTCTAGCCGAATTACATGGGTGCTGTTGTTGTACTGGGCGCAGTACTGCAGACCAAACCTTCTTTCAATGAGGTCAAAAAGGGTTATTTTGCGCGTAAGGCCCATACAGATTTATTTCGGCTTGTGTTGTTTAATGGTAAAGAACAAACTTAAAGCCATAAGGTTTTGAAGCCTGGCTAAGCTGGTTTACAGAAGGAACGGGTCCTCTTGTCTGCCACGGAGTAATTCGTAATCGGAAGTAGTTTCCAGGTTGTTCTTTAGATCTGCGATGGCATAATTAGTATATATCCCAAAAACCTATGTTTTTACTTTTGTGTGCTTTCATTTATTAGCTTTGGAGTACAGAAACATGTAATCATTTCGTTACTATTAAGATTTTTATAATTTTATTATTGTTATCGTTGAATTTTATCTAACTTACTTAGGGTGTATTTCATAATTTCTTGTGACTACCTCTTCTTTATTACCTCAAATTAAAAATTGCAGATGTCAATTAACAACCTTGCGACGGTTTTCGGACCAACCCTAATAAGACCCGGTGCAGGTGCTTCGGCCAACCACGATAAAGACCTTCTCACCTGCGGAACGGTGGACGTCATGGCTCAGGCCGGTAAGTTATTTAACTTTGTTATTCTAATTTTTCGAGTTACGCGCATTCGATTTTATTTTCTCAACTATTTATGTAAAAAATGAATAAATCTTACATTTTATGTTCCAGGTATTCTGCATTTCTTCTTGAAAAGAAGAGTGTCCGGATTGCCTCTCGAGGAGCCCATTGAGTCTGCTCACATGTAAAAGGCTTAATGGATAGACCTAATGGTTATTCTTTTGTAACTAGGAGAGCACATGGCAAGCCTACTCATAATGTTACGTATTCGTACGTCAAAGGTCTTGAGGAGCATTATCGCTTATTATAGTAATCGATATTAAATTGCAATTTAGATGAATATTTGATGAACACATGCTTTGTAAAAGGCGACAGAACCAGGTCCAAATCGATATGTTCTGTTGACATGTGAATGAAGGTGATCCAAGTACTACCATGTTGAGGTATTTATTGTCTGCTTCTTAGTTCCTGAGCTTTTCCTATTGTGACCTATGGATGGTCTACAGGCAGGCGTGCAACCCGCTAATGGACTAGCAAACAGGAACTAGGTTTCAGTCTTGACCAATGTAATCACATGAAAATGAGTAGATCATTGCGACCTGGAGCAAATAAATGAAACGATACTGACCGAGTGAAGACAGACCAAGAGAAGTTAGTTTTGATATCTTGATAACTATATGATAGTATATTATAATAGGTAAAAACTAAGAGAATAAAAAAATGTATGAGCGCCAACGAAAAATATTAACGATGGTACTAATCAGGTTCATAATATACTTATATTATCATATTTAAATACTATATTTGCGTTTACTGTGATTATTAGGATGATAATGGATCAAGTATCAGAGAATATAGTGACAGTTCTGTTACACTGTCAGACGCGCGCGTACAGAGACGCACTGCCAATGGAGCTGGTACTTTCTCGATTTTTATGAGCACATGCGAGTCTGTGTATGCGTAACGAATATCTTGTTTCTCGTTTACGTAATAGCTCCTTAATAATAGCCTCCTTTTTAAATATTCTATTTATTATTGTCATGATTTTAAAGTACAATATTAATTTTTAACTATTCACGTAACTGGCAGTCGTGTTCTTAAACGTCAATTACTGACGACTGCTAATATCGTTTATAATGAGAAATTATTGAAGAGAGTATTCTTCATCCAAGAAAGGTAGATTTGATTGTCGCTTTCTCTTTTGGGAGTAATACGCAGGCCGCAGGATATGCTGCTTATAGAAACAAAGAAGAATTAGGAAAACACAAATTAGGAAACAACAAATTAAGTAGCGCTCCACAACCAAATAAAATTCAAGATACCAGCAATTCATGTTCGTCCATGAACAACAATAGAAACAGGATTCACAAATTATGGTTTGTTTACAATATTGCAACAACAGATTGTGCATACTCATAACTTTTCTTCAGCCGTAGTTAGAGGGATAGTTAATAGGCTTAATAATTGTAATGATATAATATTGATAGTAGCGGTAGTGTCGGCCGTAAACATAAACAGAAGAAGATATATACATATGTATATATCAGTTTCGCTAGGCATATCAGACATAGTTATAAAACAGTGAAATAGTAAAATCAAACGGCGTTAAATAAAATACAACATCGAGTGTTAATCATCCATTATAAATGCTCAACGCCATGTGATCCGTGTCATATAATAGAACCAAGTAGCTGAAAAAACAATTATATAACTGTAATATAAATTTAAAAATAAAGCAGAATATACGAAAGGATTTGGCAGACCAGTTGCGAAATGCACAAAATATCTGTAAAATAGTGACCATATATTAAAACTATTCCTCTATATATTTTTTAGCCATTAGGTTGGGAACTTCTGGGAATTTTTGGGCAAATCGGTGCCCAGAAAACGCCTGAACCGGCCATTAAACGCAAGCAACATTATGGCGAAAGGGAACCGATTATAACCTGGATTCAAAGATAAGGAAAGAGTTAAGATGAGGAAACCGTGTGTGCGGAAGATCTACTTTTATACTACGAAAACGGATCAGAAAAATATTCAGCTGAGGACATTCATCGCAACAAAACTGATGCTTTGACAACTTTTGCACAGCAACTATGGGTAGAATAACAAAAATGCTGACAGCTGCATCAATACAAGCAACAGCTAGAACTATAACAGAAATAGTGTATCTAATAAATATGATGAACGTAAACGATACAAGTGACTGTTTTCCACGGTAAACCACTCGAAACATATTTTAGGTATAGAGAGATATATTCTAGTGAACTTTGACCGATGATGTACATAACATGTGATTATGTACTATGCATTGTCTCCATATGTTATTAGGTTTTTCTGTACTTACTATAAAAAAATTTTAATTGCCTGCGCTTACCGGTTCCATTGAATTTTTTCGTAAAGGTGGAAGTATTCTACTTTATCTCGACAGTTATTTTTGTAATTTTTAAAATAGTGGAAACGTAAAATAAAACAAGCATGGTGTTAATGAATTATATTGCTTTTCAAATGTTAGCCATGTTTTAAATGGCTAAAATTAGTTTTTTAGTAGCCCTCAAAATCCTTTCTGCCACTTTCTGCTATACTTACATTTCAACTATCCTCGTCTCGGAGTATCGAGTTCGAGGAGGTTCTCAGGCGTCACCTTTTCCATCCCGAGTGTATTTGCCCAGTTATCGCCTTTGCCGGTATTACATCCCAAGCATTACAAGGTTTATCCGCTCTTTGAATCCGAAGGCCGTGACCGCTCAGAATCCACGTTGAGTGATGCGTAGGTTGGCCGTAGTCGCGCTTGTACCACCGGCGTAAACCTGTAACCGGACGTCTCATCCGCCCTCTGTCTTTTGGATTAGGTTTGGGCTCTTTCTCCTCGTTCAAATCTTGGCGTCCTTGGCGCGGTGTGGTGTTCTCCCACAGAGTTGCTATATCGAATATCCGCAACTGTCTCCAATGGTAGATCGGCCAACCGGAGTGCGCCCTTATACATCACGTTCCGTTGAATCGGTCCGAGGACCGGGCTCTGCGGTACACCGGGGGTCATCTGTTTTTCTCGACATTTAGTACTTTAGCCAATCACTCGACGTTGCAAGTGTAGCGATACGTCTTTATCGAGGAGAGCGTCCTTAATCACCTTACATGGCATCAAGTTGAAAGCATTCCAAATGCCAAGTGAGATGACCAGAGCCGCCCTCTAGATCTGTAGGACTTGTTTCACTCATCCATGGCCGTCATTCGCACTCGCTCAACGGCCATCAGAGATCTTCCACGCTCGAACCCGTATTGTTTGTCAGGGAGGTGTTATCCTTTTTCGAGTTCTTTGACCAGACGATTTGTGATGGTTCTTTCGAAAATCTTTCCCACCGCGCTGAGGTAGTCATTAACCTCGGTCTATCGATTTTATAATCCAGTCGCCATGGATTAGCTTCAACCTTTTCTTATGCTTCTGATCAGCCACTTAGGTCTCTTCGAGCCGACTTGACCGCTTCCTGTCTTCGCTGGTAATCTTCCTCGGTTTGCCGCCGTTTTGCCTCTATATACACTTTGACACAGAGTGCATCATCGTCTAGCCTCCGCAGTTCCTGGCGTCCACCAATATTTTGGTGTTCGGTCTTTTTTCTCCGTCTGCTCGCCTCTTTGACTCCGCCTCATATGCCTCTGTAGTAGCCTCCATTAGTTCTTCGGCAGTGGCCTCAGCACTGCCTCCAAGTCTCCGCCGGATTTCTGATTTAAAAATCTCTTCATCGATCTTTTCCCAGCAACGCGTGCGCGGCTGAAATGGTATCGTCGGGACATCCAACACATTTTCCTCTTCGCCAAGATCGTGCTCGATATATTTGTGATCGATAAGGGTGTCGACTTCCTCTAACACCCTCCAGCTCTCGAGTCTCATGTTTTCCAAAATCATCGTTATGTCAACTATTGGCTCATGTCCCTTTGGCCTGTGGCATTTTGAAAAATGTGTGCCGTCCCCTGATTTGCCGCGACAAGTTCACTGGAGCCTGGCCAGTAAGACAATTCCTTTGCATTGGCTTTGCGTTGAAGTTGCCCGTTGCTAGGGTTTTTTTTTCGCCTGCTCATTGCCGCTATCTCTTTCGTTAAATCGCCCACCAAGTTTCAAAACTCCCCGACCGGTCTATTTAGCGAAAAGTAACGGCTGAAGATAGCGTCCCAATATTTTAAGCTTATTTGTACTGCGCCTTCTGTGTTCCCGTACTCTGCATTGACCACCAATTTTTCATCCAAACAACCGCGTCTCCCCTTCTGTCAGTGAACCATCGTTTGACCTTGGAATCCACTTTGTTAAACTTTAAGGCAGATGTCTACTCCAAGGAAGATGACCGTGTGCTTCAGGGAATCGTGACCAGCTGCACACCTATGCAGATGTATTTGTAGTATTTTATTAGGCTTCATTGTTAAAGTCCGCATCCGCTGCATTTGTACACATTCCCTAGTACTCCTCCGTCTCTTTTCCCTCCCCTCCACCCTTGATTGCATTTCATTTCTTGCTTTCTTCTTTCGTACCGGCCTGTTTTTAACTGGCTTTGAAACTTGCGACTTTTGTTAGCGTCTCTTCATCTGAGTTTGGTTTAATGGTCGAGTCAAGCAGTACGGTATCAGGAGTCCCTTTGCTTCCCTCTAGAGCTTCAGCGCACGTCCCATAGTTCGGGCATATTGCTGTATTGGCTTAGTGCCCATCTCGTTTGCAGACTAGGCACTTCAGTTTTTCAAAATTGTAGTCTTTTACCATATGGGCTTTGATCCCGCATCTATAGCAGGTGTCCTCGCCGATTCCATCTTCTGTGCAGTCTTTGGCCATGTGCCCATATCCGGGTTTTTTCGCAGCTCTCATCGCTTCCTCGAAAATTGAGGAGCCCGCTACCTTCATAGCGTACAGAAGTCACATGTTCACCTCGACGGTTGTCCCGTCAATGCCTTATCAACCTTACCCACGCCTAAACCTTCTCGTGCTCCTGTCAAGACAGGAAACCTTTGTTCAAGTCGTTTGTGTACCTCTTCGTCTTCTACGCCTTTCGTCTCCACTTGGAACTACCGTTCAAAAAGTTAGCACATTTGTTAGGCTGACCAAAAGACATTGCCATTTTCATCTTTTCCAACCTGCAAAGTCAAACGTCTCCGATTTCCGTCGTGCCAGCTCGCCTGCCAACACATCACCTCAATGCTTGAACACAACAGTCAAATTCTATTCTTCTACGATAATGCTGAGGCCCGCATTTTTCCTAATTGCTTGCTAATAGATTGACTGGTACATACTGGTAAACTTATATAACACCTAACCATAAAACTCATAGGCATAATGATATATTCTTTACAGGAAAAGTTTCAGTTAAACGCAGGCAAACGTAAATTTCATTAATGCCGTCACTAATTATGTTATACTTTTGGAAACCAAGCACTAGTGGATACGTAGTCCTACTTTAAAATGAAAAACTCAATTTGGTTGTATTCCGCGCATTTCAACACTAACTTAACATTGTCTTGAATCGTTGTGCCGAGGTTTTCTTTCCGAGAGGTTCTTGGATCTTCAACGTCTCCTAGACGATATGCTTTTGGCTGATCTGGGGTCTTGACATCTACAACAATTCACTTGACCCTGAGGAACAATTGCGGCACTTTGCATCAACAAAAGCGGCATTGAGGGAGCCCTATTGAATCGACTCCAAGGAAGTTTTAGGGCAATCAGAATAATATTTGTCCCGTCATGGGAGAAAACGGTGACGGAGGGATAAAGCCTAGGAGGGAGGGATTATCGGTGACGGTGTTGCCGGTACAGGTTGCAGCAGCTGCCTGTACAGGGAGAAGAGGGACGAAAAGGCCGATGACAAAATCGTCGTGAAGGCGGCAAGAACACTGTTCAAAACCTGCAAAGGTTTGCTCGCAGAGGCAACATTGGAGCTAGATGCAGGGGTCACAGGATTCTTTAGCCAGGTCACAGAATATCGAGCTGAAGATCAGAAAATAGAACCAAAACAATATAAATATACACGCTTCCAATAGCAATTATACATATTCCAGTGATAGTACAGCAACTAAATATTTACAGAGATGAACTGCTTCATTCTGTACTGTTTTTATAGCATAAGAAGCAATGTTGGTATAAAATTCTTTCAGCTTGGTTTAGCTGCTTATCCCTTCTCGATTATATTTCCTAGTAAGTATATCAACACTTTCAAATTCACGTATGTACACGTTTTTGCTGAGGTTTCGTACCGGTTCATTTATTCAGAGGTTTCATATTTCTGAATAATATAACATACAGACTGTATAAGTGAAATTTTTTTATCCTTTTGTAATTACATGCGTAACAATTATAATACACAGAATAGAGTTTTAAGCCCAAGATTCCAGGGAATTTGATTAATTTTCTAACGAGGACCTAATTTTCATCATTTTGGTCTCGAAAAGGCGGTAAATGGTAAGCAAAAGTGTGGCGACTAAATTCCTTAAAAATAGATGGTGTAGCAAAATTTATAGGTATGTGTGTCGTCCTCTTTGTAAAGGAGATAAATGCGGGTATCTTATCATTCACCGTTTCAAAGGCAGTAAGGGTTGCCTGAACTATGCAGATCTCATTCAGCCGGTCCAGCTTAAATTCCTCGAATGAATCTGCTACCGATTTACCGTGACGTCTGCCGAAAATCGCTCCTAGAGCGTATTCTGGATGACCTCACCTATACATACTATCTTTTCACAGCCCCGCTCCACATCCTGATACCGCTATAAGGGTACCGAAATGTTTTGTGTACCAAGAGTACATCTGCAAGCATGCCCAGGATCTTAAAGCGTAGCAAATGATGTGATTACAGGATAATAGTTGCGTGTGAGTCTGTTTAAGGTGCCTTGTTAATTAAAGGTCTTTTGCAGGTTCAATCCCAAACGCTTGAAGGTTCGAGAGAGTGACACCTGGAGACCGCAAAGCAGAACACACCCGATCGAGCGTTCGTTGTGAATGAGGGATTAAGGTAATAGTAAGATTGTGTTTATCGTGAAAGCTCTCAACTATAACAGCGCTATTGACCTGAGAATGTTCTCATGTAGTGAGGATGGGGAGATTCTGAATAGCAGAGATGTGTTTGCAGCATAGGTTAAGGTCTGATAGTAGCTACCAGCAGAAAGTTTTAGTAATATGAAATTAACTAGTACGATGAACGCCTTGGGGAAGCCTCATATTCACAGCGGCCCACGTAGGCTTCACTTCATTAACTTTTACAGCTCGATTTATATCTGACAGGTAAGATCAAAATCAAGGTATTATCTCAAGGCCGCATCCGAGATGCTCGTACATTCGTAGGAAGAAAAAACGTTTTACGCAATTGAAGGCAGCGTATACGTCGAGGAAAACGCTAAGTAGTAATTTGTGTCAGTTTGTATCAATTTCATTCTATTAATTTGCCATTCAATCCCAGTCAATGCCAGTCAATTTGCCACATATGGCAAAAGATGGCTGCAGCTAATGCAAAGATCTGGAACAATGAAAATCAAACTGTCGGTAGATAAAGAATACCTTTGAGCTTGAATATCTTTTAGTTTAATAAGCACAAACCTCTTAGTTACCTTGGAAATGAGGTCAAAGAGTAATGTCGGTCTTAGAATCGGGAGCGTGCAGTCCCCTTTATTCTCGTCTCCTAGAATCTACATGGAAAGGCGGGGTAAAAAGGGTGGAACCTAGAAACCTCTGCATTTCACATACACTGACCAGCGAGAATTCAATAGAAGGCATTTGAGCTCGCCAGGCGGCTCCTTCCTGTTTGCATTTCATTCTAGGGTACATGGCGAAATAGAACTGAAGGAACTGAGAACGGAAATGGCCAAACAGAAGGCACACGCGGCTCAACTAGCCGTACCACTCGACATGTTTAGGCAATGGGACAAAACCGAAAAATGGTAAAATAGTTTGGAGAGCAAACGTTCCACCTACTATAAGAAAAAAACCTAAGGCGAAGCTAAGCAGTTAAAAAAAAAGAATAGGGCAAATGAGTAAACTAAAACACTAATAATACGTAAAGACTAATCAGAGGCAATATTCAAACATATCGAGATCAAGGCGAGACGATATTAATACGCACAAGGCGGTCTGCAGGATACTGATGTCGAAAGTGTCTAAAGCGAACGCCGGCTGGATGAAAAAACTGTCTAGGCAATCCTCTTTCTTGAAGAGTGGGAGGAAGCTTGACGCGGGTGACGGCTTGTAGGACCTTTGGTCCTATACGACGCAAAAGTTTCCACTTTCTCCCGGAGAAACCAGGATAAGTTTTTTATATCTTACGGCTGCTTTGGAGTTGGGTCACTCGAAAATCCGATGGCGGCGGGCTACTAAAAGAGGGTCCAAGCGAAAATAGGTACCTAGTTTGGAAGTAAAGGGGAAACTCCAGTAGCACATCACCACAAATTAACAGTTGCTAAATACAGAAGTGAAACACAAATATTGTTGCCGCGAAAGTAGACAATGGGTAATTTGACGCAGAAGAAACAGTGTTCAAGGTCGATGAGGTTATTAGAGTATCAGAGGAAGTGTGCAGGACGTCAAAACCAGTCGGCCTCACCTGGCTCACATACTGTCGGAGCGAAGAAATGACAAAAGCGTGCCACATCTGCAGAAGGCTCAAAAGTGCTCATACGGAGAAAAGGAGCGGCGGGAAAGGCTATGATCACTAAATGAATCCGCTGAGTAAAGAGATTCGTTAAGAAGTATGTTGGAAGCAATATTCGGGAGGCACGTAGTCGACTACAGCGCCTCACACATTAAAGGGAACAAACGGTGTCTAAGGAGTTGGTATGCGCTGAAGACAGGGAGGTTTGGAGGTTGCCATACATGGTCGTTGAAAAAAACTCAAAGGCTCACTTTCAAATTTCCCCCATGACGGGCTGTGGGAGACGGTCTCCGGTCTCTCTCCAATAGAGCCGTAGAAGGGTGGGGGGATCAAGGAGGCTAAATTACGGCTCCTACCCGGAAAAACCCTGCAAGCGGACGATATACCGTCAGAGCTAGTAAAAACATTGGCAAAGCGATGTGCGGGCCTCCTTAAATTAATACTGAATTAATAATAGTAAACGAGTTTCTCAGGGCGTGTAGGTTTCTGACGGAACAAAACAAAGAAGGGGCCTGGTGCTGATTCTTAGGCCTTAAAAAATATTGGACACTTTCTAGACACGATAGAGAAAATACTCGTAAATTTTTAGTTAACAGTATAAAATGTAAAATTGAAAAACGTTACTGGGGGCGCATGATACAGGTTCAGTTAAGTCAATACTGCTGGTTTCGAAAAGATTTTGGAGGAAGCACGGGAGGAGAGTAAGTAGCGAACGTCCTGCAGGATATAGAACATGGAATCTTGGACAAGGTTAGCATGTGTACTCTCTGTGGCACTGAAGAAGAGGATAACGTACTGTCTTACACTGGAGAGCACTAGAAGAGGTAAGAGTTCTGGGAAACCTTAAAAGAATATATATTAAGGAAATGGTAGACCACATGGTGAAGAGTTCAGGCCTGGACGGAGCTAACGAGCAGGTGGGCCGCCTAATGGATTTGTATGGAGAAAGGCGATAAAAGAAAGGGATAGAAGGGAACAATTAAAGGAAGATTGAGAAGTTACAACAAGTGGCGAACTACAGGCAAAAAAGAGGATAAGTACGTTGGACAAAGGTGCCAAGAAAAACCAAAGAAGACGGCCAGGTTACACGCACTCCTGAAGCAACATCGACAAAGTAAACAGGCAATAATCCCATACATGGCTGGCTGTACCGGTCGTGACTGATAAACTGTACCCAAGAAGTACGACAAAGAATTAAAAAATAAAGAGATCAGGAGGAACAGGGAGTTCTCCACCATAGCTTAAAAATAATGCTGATTATGTTTCAAACCTGCGAATGTAGCTAGTGTTCTAGTTTGTGAGTCTGACACAGTCGCTGGTGGCACAAGTCCCCACGAGCATCAGGCCTGCTCAAACTACCGAAAATATTATCTAAAATGACTCAATGTTAAAAGCCTTTGGAAAATGACCTGATGACACGTTGAGCAGTCATTATGAGAGAAGGTCTTGAGAATAATTGATAAATAAAGGGTTTTATGAAATATGGTAGCACAACTTAATCGTAATTTTTCAGGGAAAAATCGTAATTATTTGTTACTTTTGTAAGCTTCGGCACCACTAAATGAGGCGGAGTGAACTGTGGCCGTCAACAATAGTTATAACGAAAACGCAATAACTTACTGAGACTCACCTTTTATTCCAGTATTCTTTCTCACCAACATTAAAATAATTTAGAGTAAAATCGCCTTATGGAATGCTGCCAAAACTGGGAGGCCTGTTATTATATTATTACTCATAATGCTTGAGAGTACTAATAAAAACACGGACAGCAACTCCAAATTGCATTCAGCGCTGCAGCCATTTGCAATTTGCAGCTTAAACGCTTTATTATATATATATATATATATATATA